>BPLQ01013622.1:0-51491 GCA_021605075.1 Caerostris darwini | reverse complement strand
AAGAAATCATGATGCGTCCTTTCAAAAATTAATTAGCTTTTTCAAGAGACACAATTAAAAAGATCATCCAATTAAAAGCATCATTGAACGTCCGCTCTGGTATCGGGTGTAAATAATCAACATAAAATGTGTGGAAATCACCCTTTAGAGAGCGACCGTATTAAAACCTGTCAACTCAGCTGGAAGTACCGAAAGTAAAGGACTTCAAACTGAAAAGTCACGAAAGACTCGAGATATTTTCTAATTTTATGCCACGCACTAAGAGCCATGTCCTCGACAACTGCAGGACACGGTGAACAGAAAAACCCAGTTTGACGTGAGGCAATTAAACCTCCTTTTGCCGCCTTGAAATCAAGCATGTCAGTCGAATACATCGTTAGGAAATAAAACTACAACTTTAATTATTATTTCATTCTTAATTGCGATAAGAAAATGCAGAAAGATTTCCTACGAATTCCAAAATCATTAAAAAAGGAGAGAACGAGATCGTAACTTTTAATGCATTAAATAAAGGGGACACAACAGACAGTTGAGTCGTTGAATATTTCTCCAGAAATAAATGGGATAAAGTTGAGTGGGATCAGTTTCATCCTTTTCCACACTTAACGAGAGGATTTAAGTTCTTACTGTTTGGAACGCATAATCATCAGTTAGAAATGAAACAATTATGATCCTAAGAACTGAAGATCTCAAACTGTGCTTATATTTCCATCTTTATTATTTTTTGAAGAGGAAAAGTTGGGATTTTCGAGATCTCTCGTGGGTTTTCCCTCTGCGTTTTTTAAATGTTCAGGTACATAAGTCATTGCGAATGAAGTAGGGAAATATTGTATGAGTTTCCATTTATTTCGTTGAATAGAGATGCAGTTCGGAAGTAAGTAATTGCAGATTTTATTTGATAATACCAGTAAACTTTAATTGTCTTTTCTTTTGACGAGATATAAATTGTTATAATAAAATTGTTTTCTATTTTAGGATGTAATTATTTGTATACGGTAAATAAATTGAATTATATTATTGTCGAATATGTTCTTTATTTTGAAAAAGTGTTGTATGTGAATATACATATATATGATTATATATATGTATAATAATTATGGAATAACATTATATATGCATATATATATACTTCTATAATTATTCTATTATAATCTAGTTGAGAAAATTTACATCAGGTTTTTCTACAAAATATTTTTAAAGGAGTGTAAAAAGAACTAAGGAAGCCGGATTCTTCATGTAACTGCAGTATAACAACTGCTATTATATAAGTATATATTATATATTATAACAATTATATATTATATAACTACATTTTCTTCATATAACTAGTTGGGATGGGCATGATAAATAGAAGTAAGTACCACTGGTTTCAAGAAACGAACGAGGATAGAAATATTTCAATTGACATTCATGGGCTATTAATTCAATTTTGTTGGGACAAAATTTTGGTTGCAAATACAGTGTGCATCACAAGGGGCTTGTTCTACAGTTGTACACGTGCACCCCAGTGAGCCCCGGCGACTAGTATATTACTAATTTTACTCTATTTCTAAGGTTCTAATAATGAATGACTCTATGTCATTCCCTTAATTTGAAAACCGAAAATAAACTCAACTATCTTGCAAATCATTACTTCAATAATTTGTAAATCAGATACACCATTTCAGAAAATTTAAAAGTGCATTTTAATCAAAATCAAATTTTTAATATATCTCTTAAACTTTTAAAGTTTTATAGACACTGGTTTCTCATTTAAATGCAATATTTTCTTAATTTTCCATAATTCTGCCTTGCATAAAAAAAAAAGTATAATATGCAATTTTAAATACTATCCGTTAGCAAAGAACAAACACGGTTATCTTACAAACTGTTACTTTAAACACTTTAAAAATAAGATTTCAAAGGATTAATGTCATGGATAACTTAAAGTCGTAAAATATATTTCATTTGAACATGCTAGTATATCCTTCAGATCTATAGTACCTCATGTAAATAATCCGGCGGGTAAGGAGTTAGTTCAAAAGCATATCCATATTCTTAATAAAAATTCGCCCCACATACATACATGTCCTTTCAGTGTTCAGGCTGATTATTCTTTTATCCTACTGAGCGGTATCCTGTAAAAATCTTCTTGCAGAAATTAGCTAAACTGAAGGAATGTTCAATGGAAGTATCTATTCGCTATTCATTTCTTAATTTTCCATAATTCTGCCCTATAAATATGTAATGTTAATACTGTACATTAGAAAAGCACAAACACGGGTATCTCATAAACTGTTACATTCAAAGCTTTAAAAATAATATTTCTGAAAATTAATTTCATGGATGACATAAAGACGCAAAATATGTTAATATATCCTTCAGATCAAAGTAAACAATCTGTTGAAGTAGAGTTCATTCAAAAGCATATACATAATTTTCGCCCTACTATGCCTATACATAAAATTCTCCCCACATACTATGTCATGCATTGTTCAGTCGGATTATTCTTTCATCCTACCGAGCGGTCTCCTGTAAATCTACTTGCATAAACTAGCTAAACCGAAGAAATGCTCAACGGAAGTATCTATTCCGGAAGCACGCCGAACAACCCTGATTAAGGTAACACCATTAACTAATGAAAGCCAGCCTTATCTCTGGTGTCCGGTAGAAAACGCCAAATTGCAGAGTTAACAGCAGATAGAGAGACCTTTTCATCCTCGGGATAGGCCGCAGACATGCCTGGAGCGCCAAACAAGACACTCTTTCCTTCCCCTACCCTAATTCCCCTCCCCCTTCCCCCAACAAACACCAAAGCCACCCTATTCTCAAGATTCCTCTTTCGTAAACGAGGTGCATTGTGTTATTGGAGCTGAAAGGTTAACCCAGACTCGCTTGCAACCCTTCCCTTTCGTGTGCTCGGACTCGTTGCTGCAAGTTGCTTTGTGGCATTTCTGAGTGCAATTTGATACGCCTGAAAGCACCAGTGAAAAGGGGGAGTTGATATTAAGCACACAGCGTGTCGTAGAAGTTGCAAAATTAAATGAGGGTGGTTAAATTTTAACCTGTATTGCGTTAAACTGAGAAGTCACGTAATAAAACATTTGGCGAAGGGATGTTGTGGGGCTTTTGGAACAAAATTAAATTGCGTTTGTTAAGGTAGGATAAGTTGTAACTTGGGAGCATTGATGAGGTGTTGTAGAGGGACACAGATGGATGGAGCCTCAAAAGTTAAAATTGTATATTGATTTAAATTAATTCATTTTAAAATTAATTAAATAATTACTTGGGGAATAATTACTGTTGATAATGTAATTACTGCCTACAATGAATGCTATTATAGCCTCACTCGAGAAATCGTGAATAATGTTTATTTGATTAAATAAATGGCTGACAATTAAACCAGCAATAAATTTGTGTTACTTGAAAATAAAAATACGAAGAACATAAATCAGAAACGATGAACGAAAATTTAAAATACTATAAATCAGTGGTAATAAGTTGTATTATTGCAAATGCTCCAGTAATGAAACTGTAATGAAATAATAATCAAAAAATAAGTTTCCAAAGAAGTTAAAATTTTTTTTAATTAAATTTTAGATAAAAAAAAATTTAATCCATTTCACAGCAAAATACTCTTTCTAAAAGTCCTATGCGGTGCTGTTTACTTAACTCTAATTTGATTGTAATTCATAATTATTATCAGTTGTAATTTAAAAAGTATCAGTAGTATTGGTATTAGAGAAAATTAAGAATAGATTAATGTGTTAAGCTTAGTTTTTTTAATTATAAAGCAAATATCAATTAGTTTTTTTCAGAAATTATAGCAGTTTTTAATATTTAGGTTAAACATTTTATGTATTTAATTACGTTTTTTGGAATTTCTTTGCTTTTATTCTTATACAATTACCAAATGGCAGTTTTTCTGCGCTTTCCAGAAGAATTTACTTTCTTACTGCATCTATTACAGTCGGTTAGACTGCATTTATTAGCTCTGTTACGGAAGGCACATTACAAAATTTGAATGGCACTTTTACAGTCCCAGAAGACTCTGCTGCTAATCTATTTCTGCAATCTGCAATAGTTTGCCAATTTGTAGTAGAAACTGTCAAATAAATTGATTCGAGCAAAGTACATTTTCTCTACTTAAAGTCGTCACGAAAGGCCCTTCTTACTGGCCTCCCATAACTACAATCAAATATCTAAAAGTAACTTATTGAGAAATGGGGAATACTTAGAACTAGTTAATTTCCTAGAAGACCATATTGTTTTACTGACCCGTAGTGCTGATCTTTAAACTATTTCAAATTAGGCAACAGGCGGTCGATTAGTTATCTCAATAGAATATGACCTAGTAGTGCAAGGCTGCAGAAAATCAAAATTCTTAATTAAATTTACTATTATTTATTAAATAGTATTAATAATATTTTATCACCAGTCACATTTTCTGCTAAAGAGACGAACTAAAATTCTTAAAATCAAATAAAAATTAAAACTTATTAAAATAGTATACAAAATAATAAAACATCACGGAATACATGGAATAAAAGTATTCATGAATATATCCACCATCTTAAAGTTATAACTCACTTTTTTTCGTATATCCCATTAAATTCTAAGTCTAACAAACATTCTAAAGAAAAACTAATTCACGAGATTTTTTCCGAGTTTTGTTTCGGTACATTTGATAAAGAAAAAAAAGGCGAAAAGTGCAAAGGAATCAAAAGGAAATATCAGTCATAGATACAAAAACACTGCTAACTACTAAAAATTGTGAAAAATTTTACATTTAAAAATATTATAATTTATTAACTTTCTGACAATTTGGACGATTAACTTTAATTTGAACAGTTACCTTAAATGTAATTAATTTTTTATCAATTTACTTAAATTAAAGAAAAATACTGATTCAAGCCACTAGATGACCACCAAAAAAATGTTTTTTTGTTTCATTAAAAAAGAACTAATGATGATATGTTTGTAGTTTTTTGTCTAGACACAAGGCTAGGGGATAATAACTCAAAAGAAAAAAAATATTAGATCGTTAAGTGTTATAGTTTCTAAATTACATTGTAAGACCGTAGATACATACATTCTATTTGTCATACATTCTATAAGTCAAAAGGAATCCTTTAATTACTTATTCTAAATCAAAATACAAAAATGTTTATCAACTAATTCACAAATTGATTTTTCATTTACACCCTAAACCATTATCCAAAGTTATATCTTTTTCTTATTTTATTTATATCCTTCGATAAAAAGGAAAAGAAGATAATTATTTTCACTGCTTTCACACTAAATTTATGCTTACTGCTGCTTACATTTATGTTTATCCAACACTGATAGAAAAACCTCAGACAAAGAAAAAAGGCATCAAGAGGAGAAATAGCTAAGTCAAACAAAAAATTCCCTTAGCTATATTAAGGATGGTTGCGATTTTTCTGTTTCTAAAAATCCCTATCGTTTTTCTGGGGAAGGGCTGCATGTTACCCTTGGCTAAATAAATTCTTTATAAACTGTTGTGCTGCAATATAGGCACACTGTAGAAGATCAGCGTTTCCCTTGAGGAACACTGAATCTGTCACACTAATGATCGATAACCTCATTTAATTGTCTCCATCATTTAAAAACAACAAAAACTTATAAATAACATACAGAAAATAAATAATAATTCATATTAATCAGGAGAGGCTCTCTATTAAGAAAAGAAGAGAAGTAAAAGTCATATAAATAAATAGTCATTCTAATCTCATTCTCTTGAAAGGAGAGAAAGGAGAACTGACCACATAAATAAAATAGACGAATTGACATTCTTAAAACCCAATAAAATTCAAACTCACTAAAATACCTTGCAAAATAATAAAACATCAATGATAATGAAACTTATGATCATTAAATAAGCATTAATGATCATTAAGTTAATTTTGAATGCTTGTAATATATGAAAGAAAATTAGATAAATTTTTAAATTAACAGATGAGAAAAAACTATATATGCACCTTATTGACAACTTTTTAAAACGATATAAACTACTTTTCTTCTATTGCGATCTATTTAAAATAAATCTTTTTAAGCCTGAAATGCAATATATTGATTCAGAATAAAAACAACAATATTACCTATTATAATAATGGAATAAATTTACTAAGCTCCTAATCTCACAAGACACCTCATTGATAAATAAATTATAATTGATAATTGAAGGTATTGAAAAATATTCATAGACATAATAAATAAATATCATAAGTGTATCTAAGTGTCATAAATCTTCTACTAATAAGTAAATAAGTTTAATCATAACTATTGAATCATAAAAAATTTCATTTATTTGATTCACTGAGAAATTCTTTTAGATTAAAGCCTTAATCTTCTTAAATAAAATAAAAAAAGTAAAATTGAAATTTTGCTCTCGGTGCCACCATGTTGGGCTATTGATATTATATTCCAAAGAACACCTAATGATGAACACGCTATTGATATTACATTACAACCTGCACACTACAATGTTACTTGTAGTGTGCAGGTTGTGCAGCTGGATTGTAACTGGTGCGGTTGGATCGAGACTTCAGACATAGGTTTGAGAACTCACAACTTTATATACTCAAACATAAACGCAACATACATACAATTTACGACAATATTTAACATATTTAAAGACATATAATTATACATTTTTTTGAATTATTCATCTTTTAAGTCGATAATCCGATACTGAAGTACACGAGGGATGCGTGAAATATACTTAATCTCTGGGTGAGACTCTGTAAGCCAACTATTAGTTGGTAAAATATATTTCCTCTTGGGATGAGAGATTATAAACTAAACGTTTCTCAGTTGGAGGGCAAGTTGCACTGTACTTTCACTCTGGTGAGAGTTTCGAGGCCTACTGGCCATTTCTCCTGAACTCCACAAGGGACCCTCCTGCAAAAGGAGTAGGAGTAAACATGATTACAATGTGATATTAATAAAAATTTGATGAAAATTCGTCATTTATTTTTTTTTTCCCATTGTTTTGTATGTTTTCTTTTAAAGTGTAATAAATAATCATACTTTAACTACAAAATTATAAAATGCCTGGCCTGTTCGATGGTAACTTATTCAGATTTGAATTCATTGGTGGTGTGAATGACAGTGGCGGTTTCAAAAAAGACAAGGCTCACTATCGATTGCAACAAGGTGTTTAAAATGTTGATGTCCATGCTGCCTCATGGAAGTTTTCTGGGTTTTATCTTGTCCGATAAGCAAAAGGGTCTGTTACTTTTAAAAACGTCCTCCAGGAATTCAATATCCTCCTTTAATTATCCATCGAAGGACATAAAATAAAGAAAGACGATGAGGATAATGAGACTCCATGCCTTTAAGGTCTCATTATTACCATCTTCTTTCCTTATTTGGAAAGCCAGATAATGAAGAGATTATCTGCAGACAATACCAGACAATGAGGTATCAGTAAAAACGAGGCCTTCCAAAGATTAACAGACAAAATTAAATAACTATACTTTCTAGAGAAATTATTAATAGTTTTAGATATTTCTGCCTTCAATAACTATAACGTTGAATGCTGAATTTAATGTCATTATTATGTTTATATATTGGATTTATTTTTCTCAGCATATAAAATAAAGTCATGCAGTTATTCCAGTAATAATATTTGAATATTTACGCTTTCGATGATTTTGTTGCATTGTTATACTAATTAAACAAATTATATTTATTAGCATCTTTTCCTTAAATCAACTGCATACAACGTATTCAGTTCAATAACTTCAGTTGATAAGCCTAGAGAAATCTGCACAAAATAATAACAAAACCAATTATATGCAGAAACAAACACAATGTCAAAAACAATATCAACAGAGACAATGTCAGAATTTGAAATTATCTCGTTTCGTTACTATGTACACTCGTCGAAATTTTAATCTTTACTCTTATGAATTAATATTCTCCTGAATTCATTAAGAGTGTTTATAAAAGCTGAGTATCGTAATAAATGCTAAGGTAAATATCGCCGAAAAGTGATGTTAGAAATATAATTAAGTTAGCATAATCTATACCAGGGATAAATATTAATTTCTTCTTCCTTGCGATAATAAAAGAGAAATTCCCCAAACTACTTTCTTTTTTACTATTTTTTTTTCTTCTAGGGTTTAAATAAAGCATGTATAATTTTCCACCAAGCAATGTAAAAGTGTGCAGACGCTTACAAAAAACAAACTCAATTGTGCTTAATGCATGCAGGCAGTTTTTTTTAGTTTAATTTTTATATTGTAACATTTTCGTTTCACTCGTGCTTTACTCGTGTTTTTTATGGGTTTCTTTTATTAATAATTCGTTGTAATCCTGTAATTTTGTAATTGAAAATATTATTATTGTTCTACATCACATTTTTATCTGGTAGGGGACTACTAAGCCCAAAGTAAAATCTCTAGGGAAAAACAAAATTTCTCGTAATGTTGAGGTTAATAGTTAGTATTGGCTAGTGGCCTAGTGGTTAGCGCTCTGGTGCTCGGTGCCATGGATGTTAGTAGTGGTTCGGAATCCATTTTAAACCATATCTCCCGGTCTAATATGATCGCAGAGCGTTGAAGAGCTAGTGTTACTCGCATCTGTAGCATATCTCCAAGCTCCTGCGTATGTCATAATGATAACTGTATAAGTACTTGCCAGCTATGTAAAAAAAATAGTTTGCATTGGGATCATTTTTGTCTCCCGGAAGACATTATCTTCTTTCATTACACAGTGGGCTGTTCGAGTTATATGCAAGGTCTACTAATGTTCCACCCATGATGATTACTGATACTCTCCATGTACTGATGTTCCATGTTTTCGAACAATGTATGGTTAAAATAGATTAGTTGACGTCTATAGCATTGCCCATTGACAGTGCCATCCAGTTTTAACTGCTCATGGTACACGAGTGCACCTTCTCTTCATTGTCGAAATCGCCACTTCTGAGCGTTTACACCAATCTTCATGGGTAGTTTTTGATGCAGCATGTTCGCCGTAGGCCTCTTCAAGCTAACGGGTTGTTAGCCTGTTGTTGTTGAAATGTGTTTTCAATATTCTAAACATCAGTAATTCATATTACAAACAAAGAATATTTTGAAGGAATTAATGTTTTGTATATAGAGATGCAGATTAATAAATTACATGGTTAGCAATATTTCAACTATATGTCATATAAAACATTATATATATTTTTAAGAACTCTCCATAAATCGATTCCATCTTCAATCTAAAAAGAAAGAAATAATGTAATTAACGTGCCTGTCAGTCACCTATCTTCGCCGTAAAATACAAAAACCAATATGCGACCAGAAAAATATTTTTATTTTTATCTCAACTAACTGAGCACGTATTCCTGATAAAATGCTCTAAATATCGGTAGCTCACTGTACTTTTAATGGCAGACTGCCCTCCTCCCTACCAGAGCTCTGGAAACGAAATTATGATGACTTTTCCACTACTATAACAATGTGGAGAGAACTGGATCGTATATGAACAGAAAATGGAGGCAGAGCCGGAGCAAGAAAATAAAGAAAGTGAGAAAGTATAAAAGGAAGGAACCTCGAAAAAGTCATCGATCAATGTCACAGAACGTTTGGCATCGTTTGTCAAGACTCAGTAATTTCGAGCAGAAAAGATAAATCGGTCAGCATTCTTAATGACAATAATTTTGTCGACATGGTCAACTGATGAAATAATTTACTTCGGTAATCTTGCCTTTTTTTTTTTAAAGTTCAAACAGGAAGGCACGTTTGTGTTGAACAACTGCCAAAAGCATTTAGGAGGAAAAAAAAGAGCAATGTTTTATCTAATTTGTGGATATTCTGTCAAAATCAATTCCAAATTATATCTGTATGATAATAGCTTATATTTTTGAAACAGACTTGCCACTTAAATTGTGATTTGATTTATTTTTGACAATGTTCCCCAAAACAACTCTTAATTCTGTGTTCATTGAAAAGTTGAGTTTGGATTTTTAAGTAATAAAAAATAAGCAATTTTATTGATTAATAACTTCTGAGTTAGAGCTGAATTCTTAATAAAGCACTTATTTAATTTCTGGCAAAAGTCTTCTATTAGATTTATCTGCATAAAACAAATAATTAATGTCCTTTATTAAACTGATTTCGCAGATATTTGCTGTCTCAAGTAGGCAATCCAGCTACAAAAATGATTTCATTTTGGTTTTTTTTTTTAAACTTAATTTATCATGCAAACACAAATTTTTATATTTAAAAGTGTTATAAAGTGGTTATTATATTGAGTGCAAAAAAATTGATTAAATAAACATTTTCTTACATTGATACTTTATCTTAATTGAAAAAAATCAATTTTCTTTCATTAGTTTTAAATATTGCTATTTCAGGTCTGTTTTAATATTCAATTTGCACGAAGTCATAATAAAATGTTCAAAGTTTGAAACTTTATCTGCTGTTGTCCTATTGTTTTTATTTTATTGAATTTGTTCTCATACGAACTTTTGCAAAATTATCTTAAATGTAACTTAAAATAACACTAGAAAACCATAATCAGTTTATTTTCGGTTTAAAAACACTAAAATTTAATATAAAAATGATTATAATAATTTCTTAGTTATCATTTTAATATAAAAAGTAAATTTGTGTGGCAATATTAAATAAAGTAACTTGACGTCATCTGATTCTGTAAAATGATGTATTGTCCAGATGCATAATTCGTATTTTATTCTAATCTAACAGTCGAATAAATTTTTTTAAAAATTAAGAAATATGAAATAGTTGTAAGAAAAGAATAATTCAATTTTTTATATTTTTAGCACCAAATTATACAATTTATTTTTGAAGTAAATACTTAAATTAATTATAAGTAATTGAAAATATAGATTAGATAAAACGGCCAAAGCGCAAAATAGAGGTCGTTGGGATTTAGCGAATTTTTGCTACGCCGACTCTGTGCTAAGTCGGCAAATGTGCACTGTTTGCAATTCATATCTCTTCCAATTGTCTCTTCCAATCCGTCATTTAGTGTGCTTTGGCGAAAAGGCATTTTGACGCCAAAGAATATACATTCCTTTCTAATGGAAAATAATTCCACAATTCTTCGCGTGAGAAAAATGCTACAACACCAACAACATATTTTTTTTCCTTTTTATATCAATTGGATATGTATTTTTTAAGTGGGAAACGAAATTCCTAGTGTATACAATAATTAATAGCCTGCAGAAGAACATTCGATTGACAATATTTTAACACTACCGTAATTGCTGTATATTTATGAAACAGAATAATTTACTATAACATACAAAATCAGACAAACCATATTTAGTATTATGAAATAAATCTATAAATTAAAACACATTCACACATTTAAAAGTCAAATTTGCAAAAATCTGTTTTTCATGCATGCAAAAATGTTTTTACAATTTCCAATAACTGAAAGTTTCTGTTTATAAAAACAAAATTGTGTTTTTTTGTTATATGACAAACAAACGAAAAATGCATTTTCAACTAGATCTCTTTTTTCAAATTTTCTCTTCACATTTTTAGACCCCATCCATCCATTTTTTTGTAAACCCTAATAAAAAGCAAGAAACATTCCCCACAAAAAAAAGCATTTTAATGTCAGAGAATTTTCTTTATTTCGATATGTATTTCAGTTTATACAAGATGCCTTTGTCAAGGATATTGAATGACAACTAGGCAATGAGAGAATACGCCTCTCCGAAAGTTGCATGCAAAAATATTCGTTGCATTACCATTCCTCGCCTCGATATTCAAATTCCGTACAGGGCTTCGATTCCATTTCAAACCTAAGTCGCTCGAAGCACACACATTCACTATGTAGAATGCACGTAAGCTGCAAGTTTTGGAAATATGCTACATTTTTTATGCTTACATGCATGTCATAAAATACTTTCAATTTCTCAGCCACCTTAACAGGTTATTTCTTTATTTTTCGAAGTTAACTTATATTTTTTCTAGTCCCTTTTTATTTTAGTGACGTTTAAAAATTTTATTTTAACCGGAGTGCATTCAAATTCAAATTTTTTTCTCAAATTTCAAAAATAGATAAAAACGTAATGTCTTTACTAGATGAATACGGAATACAACCCAAAGAAATTGTGCCGCTCCATTGAAAAAAAATTTTGTATCATGGACATAAATGTTAAAAATTCACTAAATGTTTTTCTGTTACTGTTCTTGACCTTTTCACATTACCATCATACTATGCTTTGCTTCAAGGAAGTTAGGTTTGACATGCAGCTTATGCCATGTGTCGAATTTGAACAGCTAAACTAGGAATGCTAATAGATCAATATAAACGCATTTACACATGGATTGTAAACAAAGTGAAAATTATATGAAATTATGAAAAAGAAAAAGAAAAAGCTTATTTTTCAAGCAACAGCTGTATGATATAATTATTGGCCAATTTATTATATTGCAGTCCATCTTTTCTACGTAGAATTATTGTAGATAGTTTGAAATTCGATAATGATATCAGTTTAAAATTTTAATGAAAGGATTCCTTACTATCGCAACCGAATAAACAATTGAAAATTAAGGGTTGGACTGCTTCGTGGCTAAGACTTATGTAAATCTTTTTTTTATCATGGGGCCACAGTAAGATGTGTGTGTCACAGCACAATGTATATAGTTTGATAAATTGATGTAGTGGGTGTGTCACAGTAATTCGGAACGTTGGCTCTCTTGTACCGCTGCTAAAAGGTGGTCATTATCCATAAACCTCTAAAAATCCTAAAGTGGAATTTTGCAGCCTCTAAAATTAGTATATTTATTTTTACCCTGCACTCTTTTGATGACACTGAATGTAGTTCAAAATGAATTTCTTCAAACCACTTCACTTCTGATGTGCTAACCGCCAAGCAATCCAACATTTAATTTTCACGTGTTTCTTTCGTTGTGATAATAAAGAATTCTTAATCCATTAAAATTTTGAACTGATATCACTACCGAATTTCAAACTATCTACAATAACTCTACGTAGAAAAATGGGCTGTAATATAATAAATGTGTTAAGATTCCAATCATGCAACTGTTGCTGAAGAAATAAGATTTTCTTTTTTTTAAATATTCGTATTTTAAAATAAACACAGTTTTTTGTATTTTTTATAGTTTATGTAAAATGTGCTTATAATTATCTGCCAGTAGGCAGACGGCTTTGACACACCATGGGCTGTTGCGCCAATGAAGAAGCAGTGTTTATAATTGATGAATTTTTCACTTAAATGATTATGAAGCGTATGGTATCATGGCCATTTCACTCATTTACTCATTTTCTTTTAAGTCCTATGATTTAACTGAGTTATAGGTTTTATTTTACTATTCAGTGTGCTCAGATCTGTTGAAATTTTAATAAGGAACAAATTTTATGGAAACTGAACGTTATGAAAGAAGATTGATTTTTGTAACAATTTTTAAGGGGAACTCATTCAAATGCAACTTTTTATACAAAATAAAAACAGAAAAAAGAAAATTTTCAATCAGCAATCCAAGATTTGATGCAGCTGTTATGGAATTTTACTTGCATGCCGTAAAACAAATTGAAACTTACCAGTATCTGAATCCGGCAATCTTGTTTTAAGAAATAAACCTCGTTAAAAAAAGAAGTATTTTTTATTATTAATTTGGAATACTAGCAGCAATTCAAGACTAACATGATTGTTTGATTGTTTTTTCACATCCAGAACCTCACATTCCCAATCATAACTCTGCATAGTCCTTGATGGATGGATAGATTAAATGGATCCTAGGAAAACTTTCAGTTAATCGTATCCATATTTTTATTGTATGGAATTAAATGGATCCCACGAATACTTTGAGTTAATCGTGCTCCTTTCCTTATTGTATGGGATTAAATGGTTCCCAGCAAGATATTCAAAGTTAGTCTTGCCCATTTTCTTATTGTATGGGATTAAATGGATCACAGGTAGATTTTCAAAGTTAATCGTGCCTAATTTCGTATTGCACACGGGATAAAATTGGATAACTTGAGAATTACGGATAACATGTTCGTCTTCAAATTTCATTTAAAACAAATTAAATGAGGTATCACAAAGAAAAATAACTACAAACATTTATTTATGCTCTTTGTATATTAACTTTTACACAAATTAAATGAATAAATTGCTTTCACGGAATGCAGAAAAATTCTGTTAACATAAGTAAAATGGTCATTATTGATTTAGTGCGAAAAATATTTTACACATAACATTAAAAAATGCTACATGAAATTTAATTTCTGAATATTTGTATACATACAAAATTTTTATTAGTACAAAATATATCAAATTTATCATTTTCTAGAACATTGCTTATAAACATTTAAGCATATTATCCATAAAAATCAAGAAAAAATTTATTTTTTCCAAAAAACACCATCATTTTTTAAAAAAAAAACCCTCTGTGTGCTGTCCGTCTTTAAGTAAACTCATGCGTAGAAAATGTTTAATACTTTTTAGTTTTGTAAGAAATAAAAGCAGGGTTTATAAATTCAGGCAACAAAAATCCACTATGTAAATCCACTGCGTAAGAAGTTTGAAAATACTACAGCCTTTGTCCAAAATCACAATAGTTGAAGCAAAACAGAGAAATACAAAATGTCTATTATATCTTAAAAGTATTTCTTTAATAAAAAACATTTTTATAGAAATATGGACAGCTCAATTTCAGACACACACTTAATTTTCTTAAAATAAAATACATTCATTATTTTCATCTATATATTGTATCAGTCTAAGCTAAAGAAGTATGTGCTTTTCTTCATATAGTTCTCTTAACTGTTATTTACTTTAGATGGATATACAATTTAATACAATCTTTTATGTTTTTTGTTTTTTTTTACTTTAAAAACCAAAATATTTAGTTGGAAAAACAAAAATCATTGAATAATCATATTATGTATATCGGTACCCTTGTGTTCTAATGTAAGCCCTGAAAAGAACACCGATAAAAATGGATTATTTTATGTATAATTTCACGAAATTTGTGAATCGTAAAGAAGAAAATAGAAAACTCCAGGCAATGAATGCGTTTTCACAATTGCTATAGAGTCTCCATATTTCTGATAACAGTGACCACGACATAAACCAGAAGTAGACTGAATCTGTCAACATCTGTAACCAACCAGAAGTAGACCAACTGCCAACATTTAACTGCATCGTACCAAGGTAGTACAATTATATAATTTATCATGAACAGCGAATAAAAGTCAAATTTAGACAAATGTTTATAAATTTTATGGGGAGTACATGAATATATTGAAGTATAAACTTATACAAATGCAGCAAGACAAAAAATAATAATAACATTAAATATCAGTTAGTAAAACTTATTCGACGTAGAAAGAAGAAACTATCTTAAGTCATAAAATATGAAAAGAAAATTATTTATTCTCTGCAACAATATATTCATTAAAATAATTTTGTATTAAAAATAATAGATGATATGCTTTACTTTCAATATGATACATATAGCATACACCACTTGAATTTGATTCTAGAGTCATTAGAAATCGTAATACAATTTGCGTAATCACAAGGTATTAGGACAATGATTTCATGTATTTAAAACTTTAAATTGAATTTCTGAGAAATTACATTTTTTGCTACACCACCATAAGATAACAGAAATAATTTGCAGAATCTAAGGAAATTTTAATTAATAGTAACTTGACTTAATTTTAGCTAATCTTTAATAATGTTATTTATGCAAAATGGTTTCAAAATATATTCATATACAAATGAGTTATGAGCATTTATATTAAAAATATTTATTTTGCTCTAAATTACTCGATTAGTTGTAACTCGACTATATTTTAGAATAGTATAACAATACTATTAGCTCAATATATGCATAATGAATATATATATATATATATATATAGAGGGATATTTTACATATTTTTTAATTAGGAGTATTTAAAATAAGATTCAAAATACAAATTTTTGTTAATTTTTTACCAAATTTTGGTAATATATCTATATACATATATATATATATATATATATATATATATATATATTAATTAGTATGTTTGTTTAATGTTTTATAACTCAATATAACAATTTTGTCCACCAAAAATTTCCGTAAAAATTTCCTTTTCCGTTATTTAAAGTTTCGAATCCCTTACTAATATAATAGCGGCAAATAAAAATAATATTTTCTCTTGATTTTAAGAGATGAAATAAGAACTTTTCTGAGTTTTAGCATTATTCGGCGTTAAAATCAAAGCATTATTATTAATAGCAGCAGGGCTCCAAAGATCTTGTAAAAGTTACCATAAATAGCGAAAGTTTAAATTTCTTCGAAATTAATATTTTTGAAAGCGATGGAAAAGGAAACTTCCTTTTAAGGTAAGATAACTCGACTGCTGTATAATATTTAACTTGAAAATAATCATCTTTAATCAGTAGAGAGTTTCAACCTTACTGATCTTATGTTCGATTATTCTTGGAATGGCTTTTATACACTTGCTAACATCAAAATAGAGAGTACTTGTAATACACAGCAAAAAACGAGTTTCATTTCCATCATATAATAGTTTAATTTGTTCCGAAGAGTCTAAACTTAGAATAGGATATAAATTTCATTCTTTATACTTTTTGAAATTGTTAAAATTGACTCTCCTGCCGAATATAATACAATAAATAATAATAATTGTTTCATCATCTCGATAAGTAATCACTTTTATAATTATATGGTTTGGATTTTACAATTGTACACTTAAAACAGTTACAAAGTGTTGGCTGTAGGAGTGATTTTCAAAGAGATGTGTAACAGGAAAGCTATTCATTGGAAGACAAAAGAAATCACGATGTCCTTCAAAAATTAATTAGCTTTCAAGACACCATTAATAATCACCCAATTAAAATATCATTAAACCTCACTGAAATCGGCTGTAAATAACCAACATAAAATGTGTGAAATCCCCCTTAAGTGATCGTATTAAACACCATTAACTCAGTTGAAGTACCGAAAGTATAGGACTTCAAACTGAAAGTCGCGAAAAACTCGAGATATTTTCTAATTTTATACCACGCACAAGAGTCATGTCCTCGACTACTGCAGGACACGATGAACGAAACAGTTTGAAGTGATGCAATTAAACCTCTTTTGCCGAGAAATCAAGCATGTCGGTCGAATACATCGTTAGGAAATAAAACTACAACTTCAATTATTATTTCATTCTTAATTGCGATAAGAAAATGCGAAAGATTTCCTACGAATTCCAAAATCATTAAAAAAAAAGAGAGAACAGTCGTAACTTTTAATGCATTAAATAAAGGGAGAAATCTCGTAACACAACAGACAGTTGAGTGTTCGAATAATTCTCCAGAAATAAATGGGAAAAAGTTGAGTGGGATCAGTTTAATCCGTTTCCACACTTAACGAGGGAATTTAAGTTCTTACTGTTTGGAAAGTATAATCGTCAGTTAGAAATGAAACAATTATAATCCAAAGAACTGAAGATCTCAAAATATGCTTATATTTCCATCTTTATTATTTTTTGAAGAGTGGAAGTTGGGATTTTTGAGATCATTATATCACTCGTGTGTTTCCCCTCTGCATTTTTTAAGTGTTCAGGTACATTAGTTATTGCTAATGAAGTAGGGAAATATTTTATGAGTTTCAATTTATTTCGTTGAATTGAGATGCAGTTCGGAATTAAGTAATTGCCGATTTTATTTGATAATAAATCAGCAAACTATAATTGTATTTTCTTATTGACGAGATAGATTAAATCAATTTCTTTGTTTTATGTAAATATATATATATACTATATATAAAATTCAGTTACAAAATTATTCCTTATATATATATATAAGGAATAATTTTGTAACTGAATTTTATATATAATGTAACATCGCGACCCATATTAGCCTGAGGGCCACTTCCAAGTTCACGGAAACACTTTAGTTTTTATTTACAATCATTATATATCTACAGATACAGAACTCGAGGTTATTATACAAGAAATGAAAATTGAAAATATAAATTTTACCTCAAATGCAATTAACTCCAAGATCAGAGTTTTTTCAAAGTTCTCGAATCTACGCAGAATCTAATTATTAGGTCGGCGCCCGACCGTAATTATCACACGGAGTGATGCACGAAACCACAAGGGGCTCACTTTGGAAAAAGGGCAAAAACTCCGGCCTATTCAGTTACACGAAGAAAAGAGAAAACACGCTTTGTCGACTCGCCGCAAAACTATCTCTTTTCTTCTCCAAAAATCTCCCTTTAAGAAAATCCGTCAATAGACGGGTCAGCTTTCCTCACTTCTTATTGGAGTAGACATTTCTTAGCCTATGGTCTATCGTCAATCACGATCGAACAACTCATGATGTAATCCATATTCCATATGTAATTGTTTCGACCTTTGAAGGTCAGACAGACAATTGTTAATTTCATGAGTCTCATTATACATGGCACTGAATATCTTCTATCAAATTTGAGTCCATGTTATTCTCATTAGTACAAACCACTAATTATGTATTATAACTACACCTGGCACTGCTTATATGCTGTCAAATATGAGTGGTGGGTTGTTATTATGTACATGTATAATATAAATAAATCAAATAATATAATATCAAATATATAAATATCAAATAATATACGTTCCACTCTGCTGGAAATGCGAAAACACTACCCATGACATAATATATATATGTGTGTGTGTGTGTGTGTGTGTGTGTGTGTGTGTGTGTGTGTGTGTGTGTGTGTGTGTGTGTGTGTGTGTGTGTGTGTGTGTGTGTGTGTGTGTGTGTAATATTTCAAGTTTTGGAGACGTTAGTTCCTGATTTAAATATATTTTCTTAATTTTGACTTCACTCTGCCATTTAAAAAAAGTCTAATATGCAATTTAAATACTATCCATCAGAAAAGCACAAACACGGTCATCTTATAAACTATTACATTCAGCACTTTAAAAATAAGATTTCTAAGTATTAATGTCATGGAAGACTGAAAGTCGCAAATATATTTCATTATTCATTCTTCAGATTCAAGGTACCTCATATAAATAGAGTTCGCTCAAAAGCATATCCATATTCTTAACAAAATTCGCCCAATATACTATGCCATACTATCCATACATTGTTAAGGCTGATTATACTATTATCCTTCTGAGCGGTTTCCTATAAATCTTCTGGCAAAAACTAGCTAAACCCAAGAAATGTTCAATGGAAGTATCTATTCATTATTCAATTCTTAATTTTCCATAATTCTGCCTAATAAAATCTTACTTTCAACACTTTAAAAATAATATCCAAAGAATTAATATCATGGGTAACTTAAAGTCACAAAATGTTTTATTTGAATATGTTAATATATACTTCAGATCCAAGGTACCGCATGTAAATAGAATTCGCTCAACAGCATATCCATATTCTTAACAAAATTCGCTCCACGTACTATGTCATATATTGTTCAGGCTGATTATACTTTTATCCTACTGATCAGTCTCCTGTAAATCCCCTGGCAGAAACTAGCCAAACCGAAGAAATGCTCAATGGAAGTATCTATTCCGGAAGCATGCCAAACAACCCTGATTAAGGTAACACCATTAACTAATGAAAGCCGGCTTTATCTCTGGTGTCCGCCAAAAAACGCCAAACTGCAGCGTTAACAGCAGATAGAGAGAGAGAGATCTTTTCATCCTCGGAATAGGAAGCAGACATGCCTGGAGCGCCAAACAAGACACTCTTTCTTTCCCCTTACCCTAATTCCCCCTACCCCCTACCCCCAACAAACATCAAAGCCCCTCGATTCTCAAGATTCCTCTTCCGTAAACGAGGTGCATTGTATTATTAGAGCTAAGAGGTCAATTCGGACTCGCCTGCAACCCTTCCCTCTCGTCTGCCCGGACTCTTTGCTTTCAGTTGCTTTGTGGCATGTCTGAGTGCAATTTGATACGCCTGAAAGCGCCAGTGAAAAGGGGGAGTGGATATTAAGCACACAGTGTGTCGTAGAAGTTGCAAAATTAAGTGAGGGTGGTGAAATTTAAACTTGTGTTGCGTTAAGGGAAGTCCCGTAATAAAACACTCGGCGAAGGGATGTTGTATGGCATTTGGAACAAAATTAGATTGTGTTTGTTAAGGTTGGATGTGGTGTAACTTAACATAGAAGCATTAATGAGGTGTTGTAGATGGACCTAGATGGATGGAGCGTCAAAAGTTCAAACTGCATATTGGTTTAAATCAATTCACTTTTAAAATTAATTCAGTTACTTGGGGAATAATTACTGGTTATAGCTCTACATATAATGAATGATACTAATAGCACCACTCGAGAAGAGAATAATTTTTGTTTTATTTAAATAAATGGCTGGCAGTTAAATTAGAAATAAATTTGTGTTACTTGACAATTAAAATGCGAAGAATAGAAATCAGAAACAACGAACAAAAATATAAAATACTTTCGATCGGTGATTATAAATTATGTTATTGAAAATGTTGTAATAATAAAATTGTAATAAAATAATGATCACCATGTACTCCAATTTTTAAAAAAAAAGTGATAGTTGTAGAAAAGAAAATTTTAGATTGAAAAACATTTAATTAATTTCACAATAAAAGTGTCTGCTTATTTAGTTCTAACTGATTGTATCAGTTGTAATTTAATAAGTATCAGCATTATTTTTAAAGAAGATTACAAATGCCTTAATTTGTTATGGTTAATTTTTTTTAACTTATAAAGGAAATATTTTTTTTTTTTTTTTTTTGAGAAATTATAGCAGTTTTTAATATTTATGTGCTGCATTCTGTGTAAATATTTTAATTTCTTGAAGTTTCTTTGCATTTTTTTCTATTATGCAATTAAGGGATGATCGGTGTTCGGCGCTTTCAAAAAAGGATATACTTATGTACTACATCTATAACAGAGAGTTAGACTGCATCTATTAGCTCTATGACAGAAGACACCACATTACAAAGATCGTATGGCAATTTATATTCCCAGAAGACTCTACTACAAATCTATCTTCTCCGATCTGAAATAGTTTCCAATTAGTAGTAGAACCTGTCAAATAAATTAATTCGAACAAAATATATTTTCGTGACTTAAAGTTGTAAAGGAAAGTCCCATCTAAGGTTAAGGAAGGTTATAAATCACTTTATTTTTTCGTTGTTTCCCACTCAATTCTATTTTAACATTTAATAATTAAGTTAATAAAATTTTAAGAACATTTAATAACATTTAATAAATAACATTTAATAAAATTTTAAAGAGAAATATAAATAACTTTTAATAATCCTATAAATAAAATTTTAAATAGAAAATAATTCATGAGAATTTTTTCGAGATTTGAACTATTTCGACTTTCGACAAAGGAATCAAAGATCCTACATGTAAAAACACTGCTAACTATTAAAATTGTGAAAAATTGTGTATAAAATATATTAGAATTTTATTAACTTATTGAATATTTGGACAATTAACTTAAAATTAAACAATTAACCTAAATTTAATTAATTTTTAGCAATTTACTTTAAATTAAATAACATTTCTTATTCAAGCCACCAGATGACACTCAATGGCAAAAAAAAAATTTTTTGTTTCGTTAAAAAAGAGCTAATGGGGATATGTTTGTAGATTTTTGGCTAGAGGATAATAACTCAAAAGAAACAATTAGATCGCTAAGTGTTATAGGTTTTAAATTACATGGTAATACTGTGCATACATACATTTTGTTATCCATTATTTTCCTATTAAAAAGTCAAAAAGAATTCTTTAATGACTTATTCTACATCCAAATATAAAAAAAACTTATCAACTAATTTACAAATTGATTTTGCATTTACACCTTAACATTATCCAAAGTTCTATCTTTTTCTTATTTTATTGACATCCATCAATAAAAAGTAAAAAAGACAGTTATTTTCACTGCTTTCACACTAAAATTATTCTTACTACTGCTTACATTTATGCTTATCCAACACTGGCAGAAAAACCTCAGACAATAAGAAAGGACAAGGAGGAAAGAAAAAGAAGAAGAGAAATAGCTAAGTCAGACAGAAAGTTCCCTTGGCTATATTAAGGAGGGTAGTGATTTTTTTATTTCTAAAAATTCCTATCATTTTTCTGGAGAAAGGTTGCATGTCACCCTTGGCCAAATAAATTCCTTATAAACTGTTGTGCTGAAGTATGGGCACACTGTAGAAGATCAGCGCTCCCCTTGAGGAACACTGAATCTGTCATACTAATGATCGATAACCTCATTCCAATGTCTCCGTCATTTAAAAACAATATGAACTTCCAAGTGTCATACAGAAAATAGAAAAGGATTCATATTATTTCGGATATGCTCTCTATCAAAAAAAAATAATAGTAAAATAGTCATATCTCATACTATTTTAAGGAACTGACCGTACAAATAAAATAGATGAATAGACGTTTTTAAAACCGAATAAAAATTAAAACCTACTAAAATACCATGCAAAATAACAAAACATCAATGATATGATTTATTAAGTTAATTTTGAATGCTTGGATTATTAAAAATAGATTGTATATATTTTTTTTAAAATAAATTTTTAAATTAACACGTGAGGAAAAAGTACATGCCTTTAGTACATACCTTATTGACAACTTTTCTAAGCAGTATAAACGTCTTTTCTTTATTTCCATCCGTTTAAAACAAATATTTTAGAAATAAATCAATATAAGCTTTAAGCTTATATTGATTCAGATTTCTAATTACCAATTATTCAGATTAGCAATTGATTCAGATTACAACATTGTTAATAATATTACCACTATTTTACTGAGCTCCTAATTCCGCATAACTACAGGTGGATAACTACAGGTATTAAACAATATAAATAGTATAATAAATCTTTGGCTAATAAGCAATGAGTTTAACCACAATTAATTAATGATAAAACAATTCATTTCTTTTTCACCCCTGAAATTTTTATTTTAAAGCCTTAATTTTATACGCCTGAGCTGTACTCAACTTATTAACTTATTAATTTGTAACTTATATAGGATTAATTCTATTGGTGGTCGGAATGACAGTCGCGTTTTCAAAACGAATAGACTCATTGTTGATTGTAACAAGGTATTTAAAGTATCGATGTTAACGCTGTCTGGTGGAAGTTTTCTGAGTTTTGTCTCGCGCTGCACGCAAATATGGGCCTGTTACCTTTAAAAAGTATGCAATATCCTCCCTTTATTTATCCATCAAATGCCAGAAAATAAGGAAACACGAAGAGGACAATGAGACTTTGAAGACATGGAGTCTGTCGAAAGCCAGATAAGGAAGAAAAGGAAATATGCCAGACTATGCGTCATCAATAGAAAACGATACCTACAAAAAATTATCAAACAAAATTAAATAACTATATTTTCTAGGTTAAATATTAATAGTTTTAGATAATTATTATTTGAATAACTTATACCATTGAATGTTGAATCTAATGCCATTATTGCGTATTTATATCAACATCTCATTATCAATAGCAAGATAGCCAAGAGTGGGCCAACGCTTTCCTTTGAAGAGATTTCCACGATTTCCTCTGGGTAACAATGATCCTGCAATTCTTAATCTTTAGTACAGCAAAATCTTTTTCAACTACATGTATCCATCCCAGCTTGGGTAGTCCTCTTCCTCTTTATCTTTGTGGCTTTTCCCAGATAAGCCTTTTTACAGAGTTTCAATTATTCATTCTAAATATAAGAGCAGCCCAGTTTAATCTATTGATATTAATAAATTTTATAATTTCTGAGCCTTTATAGCATTTATAAATTTCTGCGTTGTACCGTGTTCGCCAACAACCATTTCTCTAACACCTCCAAGAAATGTATTTATATAGGATTTCTTTTTCCCAGTACGTAAAATAAAGTTATGTAGATATTCCAGTAATAAGATTTAGATATTTACGCTTTCGAAGATTTAAAAATTCAATTGTTTCATTGTTATCCAAATTAAACAAAATGTACTTATTAGCATCTTACTTCTTATATTATGCAAAAATTGGTAACTTCCTTTTACAAGCCAAATAAATATGAAACCAATACATTTGGCACAAAATAATTACAAAGACCACTTATATGCAGAAACAAACACAGACAATGTCAAAAAGACAGTATCAACAGAGACAATGTCAGAGTTTGTTTCGCTACTATGTATACTCGTCGACATTTTAAACTAAACCCTTATGAATTAATACGAGGAATTAATTTGCCCATGAATTCATTAAGATTGCTTATAAAAGCTGAATATCGTAATAAAGGCTTAGGTAAATATTGCCGAAAAGTGATGTTAGAAACATAATTAAGTTAGCAGAATCTATACCAGGAATAAATATTAATTTCTTCTTTCTTACGATAATAAAAGTGAAATTTCCCAACTACTTTTCTTCTATTTTTTTTTTTCTTCTACGGTTTAAATAAAGCATGTATAATTCTCCACCAAGCAATAAAAGTGTGCAGACGCTTGAAAAAACGTGGTGCTTAATGTATGCAGGCAATTTTTTTAGTTTAATTTTTATATTTTCCACCAATTTTTTTTCTCTCCCTCTTTCCGTCCTATTTCCGCTGATATAACGAGATTACCCGGACGGTGATTGCGGAAGGGTTTTCTTCTACTTCCGAGCTTCAGGCAGAAACTCATAGTAAGTGGGATTGATATTATTCATGACACTCTCTCGATCCAGAAAAGTTATGCATTTTAATCGGAATTTTTTATAGCTCTTTACACATCGTCAATCCACTTTTTTTAACACAAATATAATCCTCGCAAAGTGAGCACAGACTTAATCTTATAAGCTACTCGCCGGTTTTTTTTAGTTATTTTTATTTCCCGGGACAATGCATTCTCCACCCAGAAAGGAAAAGAGATGCAATTAAAGATGTTTTTGTCTATTTAAACTTTGAATTTATTGTTTAATGTAAATGTCTGGTACTAGGGTTACTCAAATACTTTGTGGAAACATATCGCTTATATATACATTAGAGACTTATCGCTTATTATATATGCATTAGAGATTTATAATCATATTTATAGTCATGTACATTATAAATCTGTGAGATTTTCCGTAGCTTTAACTCCGTAGTTTTAACTCCGTAGTTTTAAGCGGCCTGTTGGCCCATTGTCCAGCTCTCTGATCTTTCGTACTCCAGGCTTTAAGTTCGAATCCTGTCAGTGGCAGGGATGTTTGTTAAGGGTTTTTAATACCCGTTAAACTATAAGTTCCGGTCTAAATAGCCCGAATTGTGTAAAAAATTATCGTTGAGCTACAAATCAAACCAAGCCGTTATTTTGAAGTTTGTGCATGTTGGTGGACTTCCAGTTCAACTTAAACTCCATCCTTGTATACCAGCCAGAGCTTCGAGCATCGGCTGCACATGTTCTCCAGGCAGATGCATCTCATTATTCATGGAAAAGCAGAGTATGCGGATACGTTTTCCAGTTATTCAGGAATCCTGCATTATAACATTTTCATTTTACTCATGCTTATGTTAGTTACAAGTACCATGGTATATTTTTTATGCAATATGATTCATTTTAATCCTGCAATTTTGTAACTCAAAAGGAGTTTTTAATTTTTTTATATTTTATTATAATTATTCTAGCTCACTTTTATAATTCGGCCTGACAGCCAATTGGCCAGCTCTCTGGCCATTGGTACCCCACAGGCTTGGTATCCGCAGTCTTCATGTACCATCAAACAAAATTAAGTAATTGTACATTCTAGTTTAGATATTATTAGTTTTAGCTATATCTTCCTTCAATAATTTATATCATTGAATGTTGAATCTAATGTAATAATTGTGTATTTATATTGAATTTCTTTTTTCCAGTAAACAAAATAAAATCATGTAGATATTCCAGCAATAATACTTGAATATTCATGCTTTCGAAGATTTTGTTTCATTGTTATCCTAATTAAAACTATACTTATTAGCATATTTTCTTTAAATCAACTGCATACTATATGTTCAGTTCAATAACTTCATTTAAATAACAAAATGCAATCTGCACAAAATAATTACAAAAACCAATTATATGCAGAAACAAACACAGACAATGTCAAAAACACAATATCAACAGAAACAATTCCAGAGTTTGAAATCTTGTTTCGTTACTATGTATACTCGTCGAAATTTTAATCTAAACCCTTATGAATTAATACGAGGAATTAATTTTCTCATGAATTCATTCAGTTTGTTTATAAAAGCTGAGTATCGCAATAAATGCTTAGGTAAATATTGCCTAAAAGTTATGTTAGAAATATAATTAAGTTAGCTGAATCTATACCAGGGATAAATATTAATTTCTTCTTCCTTGCGATAATAAAGGAGAAATTTCCCAACTACTTTCTTTTTTCAGTATTTCTTTTCTTCTAGGGTTTAAATAACGCATTTATAATTCTCCACCAAGCAGTAAAAGTGTGCAGACGCGTAAAAAAACTCAATGGTACTTCATGTATGCAGGCAATTTTTTTAGTTTAATTTTTATATTTTCCGCCAATTTTTTTCTCTCCCTCTTTCTGTCCTATTTCCGCGGATATAACGAGATTACCCGAACGGTGGTTGCTGAAGGATTTTCTCATACTTCCGAGCTCCAGGCAGAAAACGCATAGTAAGTGGGATTGATATTATTCATGACACTCTCTCGATCCAGAAAAGTTATGCATTTTAATCGAAATTTTTTATAGCTGTTTACACATCGTCGGTCAACTTTTTTTATACAAATATAATCCTCGCAAAGCGAGCACAGACTTAATCTTATAAGCTACTCGCAATTTTTTTTTTTTAGTTAGTTTTATTTCCCGGCACAGTGCATTTTAAATCTCCATCCAGAAAAGAAAAGAGATGCAATTAAAGATGTTATTGTCTATTTAATCTTGGAATTTCTGCTTAATGTAAATGTCTGGTACTATGGCTACTCAAATACATTGTGTAACCATATCGCTCATATATATTAGAGATTTATAGTCATATAGACTATAAATCTGGGAGAATTTCTGTAGCTATAACTCCGTAGTTTTAAGTGGCTTGTTGGCACATTATCTAGCGCTCTGATCATTGGTACCACAGGCTTCAGGTTCGAATCTTTGCTATGGCAGGAATGCTTGGAATCTACATTAAACTGTAGGTATCAATCTAATTAGCTCAAAGTGTGCAAAAAATTATCGTAGATTGACGAACCAAAACAGGTCGTTGTTTTTTAAAATGAGTGCATGTTGGTGGAATACCAGTTCCATTTAAACTTCTTCCTATCTATACGTGTATACATGAATACATCCATTATCCGTGAGTGGTGAATATCAGTTGCGAATGTTGTCGAAGTAGAACTGTCTCATTATGCATGAAAAAAGCAAAATATTTTTCTGCGTTGCGATATGAGTTGATATTGTGACTGATTATTGTTGACAGATGTGTAGACTATAAAAATATACAATTCCTGACAGGTAAGTTCACTACATGTGCTTTTAACGCTATCTACTTGTGAAACCCTGAAAGGTAGTTTATGGAAAGAAGTATATGGAGTCGAAAACTATATGAAAGCATATGGAGTATATTTGATAAAATATACAGACAAAAAATTTTTGTTTGTGAAAAAGAAAATATATGGAAAAGTATATCCCATAAGTATATGGAGTATATTTTGATACAATATACATACAAAAATTTATGTTTGTGACTTTAGAAACTGTGTACTCAAAGTTATTTTATTATCGATCTGTATTTCGACTGTGGTGTTTGTACTAAGTGACTCTCTATGCATAAATGTGTTTTCAATGTTCTAAACATCAGTAACTCCTATTACAAACAAAATTATTTTGAAAGATGCCAGTTTATTTCCATATTCTGATACGGATTAATAAAATACATGGTCAACAATATTTCATTTTTATTGCCTTGTCATGTTATAAAACATTACATATTGAAGTCTCCATAAATCGATTCCATCTTCAATATAAAAACTTTTCAAAAGCAAGAAATAGTGTAATTAACGTACATGTCAGTCACCTAACTTCGACGTAAAATACAAATACCAATATACTCCTAGAAATCTTTTTTATTTCAACTAAAGGAGCACTTATTCCTGCTAAAATGTTCTAAACATCGGTAGCTCGCTGTATAATACTTTTAATGGCAGACTGCCCTCCTCCCTACCAGAACTCTGGACACAAAATTATGATGACTTTTCCACTAGTACTATAACAATGTGCAAAGAACTGGATCGTATATGAACAGAAAATGGAGGCAGACCTGGAGCAAGAAAATAAAGAGAAGGAGAAAGTATGAAAGGAAGGAACGAAAGAACCTCGAAAAATCATCGATCAAAGTCACAGAACGTTTGGCATCGTTTGTCAAGACTCGGTCATTTCGAGCAGAAAAGATAAATCGGTCAGCATTCTTAATGACATTTTGTCGCCATGGCAAACTCATTAAATAATTTACTTCGGTGATCTTTGCCTTTTTTTAAAGTTCAAACAGGAAGGCACGTTTGTGTTGAACAATTGCCAAAAGTATTTAGAGGGAAAAAAAGTAGTGTTTTATCTAATTTGCGGAAATTGTGTCAAAATCAATTCCAAAAGATATTTGTATGATAATAGCCTTGATGTCATAAACAGATTTGGCACTGAAATTGTTATCTGATTTATTTGACAATGTTCACCAAAACAATCTCTTAATTCTGTGTTAATTGAAAAGTTGAGTTTGGATTTTTAAGTAATGAAAAATACAATAATTTGATTAATTTATAACTTCTGCTTTAGATATGAATTCTTAATAAAATATTTATTTAATTTCTGGCACAAGTCTTCTTTTTGATTTATCTGCATTAATCAAATAATTAATGTTCTTCATTAAACTAATTTCTGAGATATTTGCTGTCTCAAGTAGGCAATTCAACTGCAAGAAATATTTCATTTTGAATTTTAATTTGTAATGAAACTGAAATTTTTATATTTAGAAGTGTTATTAAATAGTAATTTTTATTAAGGACAAGAAATTGATTGAATCTTTTTAAATAAACGATTTAACTCAAATCTTATCTTGATACTCGGTTTTAATTGAAAAATTCAATTTGATTTGTTTAGTTTTAGATATTGCTATTTCTGATCTGTTTAAATATTCAATTCGAACGAAGACATAGTAAAATATTCAATGTTTGAAACTTATTACTATTGTTCTATTGTTCGATTGTTTTTATTTTTATTTGAATTCATTCTCTTACAGTCTTCATTGAAAATCTGTTAAAATGTAAAAGTAACTTAAAATAACACTATAAAACAATGATCAATTTATTTTTGGTTTAAAAATGATTATAATAATTTCTTAGCTGTCATTTTAATATAAAAAGTATATTTGTACAGCAATATCAAATAAAGTACTCTTATATCATCGGATTCTGTAATGGTTAAATTGTCGAATAAAAATATAAAAAATTAAACAAATATGAAACAATTTATCCTATCTGAAATAGTTGTTAGAAAAGAATAACTGAATTTTTTATATTTTCTGCACAACATTATACAATTTTTTTAAAATAAATATTTAAATTAATTACAAGTAATTGAAAATATAGATTAGTTAAAATGGCCAAATCGCAAAATAGAGGCCGTTGGGATTTGCCGAATTTTTGAAACAGTGCACATTTGGCGTCTTAGCACCTAGTTTGCGCCCGCAAAAAATCGCAAAATCCCACGATGCTATTTTGCGATTTGGCTGTTTTAACTAATCTATACTTTCAATTATTTATCATTCATTTAAACATTTGTTTTAAAAATAAATTGCATAATTTTGTGCAGAAAACTTTAAAAAAAATTTATTATTTTTTTCAAGCGTTTATTTCAGATAGAATGAATTGTTCCCTATTTCTTTAATTTGTTTTTTATATTTTTACTCGACTGCTAGATTCGAAGAAAATATGATTTATGCAAGTGAAAAATATACCAATTTACATAATCAGATGACGTAAGAGCACTTTATTTGACATTGCTACACAAATATACTTTTTATATTAAAATAATAACTAAGAATTTATTATAATTATTTTTATAATAAATTTTAGAGTTTTTAAGCCGAAAATAAACTGATTATGATTTTCTAAGTTACTTTTAAGATATTCTTTTCAGTTATTTATGTAACAAAAGTTTGTAGAAGAAAATTTCAAATGAAAATAATAACAATGGAATAATAATAGATAAAATTTAAAAAATTAAATATTTTACTATACTTTTGTTTGAATTAAATACTAAAACGGACCAGCAATAGCAATATTTAAAACTAATGAAATCAAATTGATTTTTTCAATTAAAATCAAGTATTAAGATAAGAAATTGATTATTTAAAAATATTTAATTAATTTCATACAATCAATAAAATTAGCATTTTTTAATACTTTTAAATACAAACATTTGTTTTGGCATAATAAATTAAATAAAATAAAAAGCAAAACAAAATATTTTTGCAGTTGAATTGTCTACTTGAGACTGAGAATTCAGTTTAATAAAAGACATTAAATATTTGATTATGTAGATAAATCTAAAAGAAGACTTTTGGCAGAAATTAAATAAGTGCTTTATTAAGAATTCAGCTCTAAGTCAGTAGTTATGAATTAATCAAATTATTTTATTTTTTATTACTTAAAAATCCAAACTCAACTTTTCAATTAACACAGAATTAAGAGATTGTTTTGGTGAACATTGTCAAATAAATCAGATAACAATTTCAGTGCCAAATCTGTTTATGACATCAAGGCTATTATCATACAAATATCTTTTGGAATTGATTTTGACACAATTTCCGCAAATTAGATAAAACACTACTTTTTTTCCCTCTAAATACTTTTGGCAATTGTTCAACACAAACGTGCCTTCCTGTTTGAACTTTAAAAAAAAAGGGCAAGATCGCCGTAGTAAATTATTTAATGAGTTGGCCATGGCGACAAAATTATTGTCATTAAGAATGCTGACCGATTTATCTTTTCTGCCAGAAATTACCGAGTCTTGACAAACGACGCCAAACGTTCTGTGACTTTGATCGATGACTTTTTCGAGGTTCTTTCGTTCCTTCCTTTCATACTTTCACCCTTTCTTTATTTTCTTGCTCCGGCTCTGCCTCCATTTTCTCTTCATATACGATCCAGTTCCTTCCACATTGTTATAGTAGTAGTGGATAAGTCATCATAATTTCGTTTCTAGAGTTCTGGTAGGGAGCGGGGCAATCTGCCATTAAAAGTATTATACATTGAGCTACCGATGTTTAGAACATTTTAGCAGGGATACGTGCTCAGTTAGGTTGAGATAAAAATAAATATTGGTTTTTGTATTTTACGGCGAAGATAGGTGACTGACATGCACCTTAATTGCATTATTTCTTGCTTTTTATAGTGGAGAGTTGGGTATATTGGAATCTTGCTTTTTATATTGGAATCGAGTTATGGGGAGTTCTTATGCAACATGTAATGTTTTATATGACGTGGCAATGTAGTTGAAATATTGTGGACCATGTAATTTATTAATCGGTTCATACAAATATACAAATAAACTGGTTGCCTTCAAAAATAATTTTTTTTTATAATGGGAGTTAATGATGTTTAGATCATTGAAAACACGTTTTTGCATAGAGAATCACTTAATGTAAGCAACATAATCAAAATAAAGGGTGATTATAAACTAACTTAATATATAGGTTGTCTATATGAAGTGAACTTTTGAGTACACAGTTTTTAAACAAACAGAAATTTTTATATATATTTTATAAACAAAACCCCTCCATATACTAGGTGTGCAACTAAGTTTGAGAGTTTCACAAGTGGATAGCGCTAAAGACACATGCAGTGAATTTACATGTCAGAAATTGTGTATTTTTATAGGTTATACATCTGTCAAAAATAATGAAGCCGGATGGCCGAGTGGCTAGCGCTCAGGCGCTCGGTACCACAGGTATCGTGTTCAAATCCCGGCGTTGCCAAAGATGTTTATAGGGGTTCGGAATCCACTTTAAACCGTAGGTCCCGGTCCCAACAGGATCGTTGTGGGGCGTTGTTACTCCGCGTCCTGGGCTTATCTTCAAGTTAAAACGGCGCCCCTGGGTAAAGCAAAGTGAGTAACGTCTGTGCAGCCCTTATGGCATAAAGATCATGGCTATTTGCCAGCTGCATTAGAGAGAAAAATCAGTCACAATACCAACACATATCGCAACGCAAAATATTTTTTTAGCAACGAAGATGTCGAGTTTGTGCCTAATAAACATCATTTGCGGGAAGTTTTGATGTTCTGCTTTAATTTAAGAATATTCAGCTGAAGCAACTTGCTAGCTTGAGGAGGCCTACGGAGAAAAAATTAGCACGCTTTATTTTCATTCATAATGGGGTACATCTGTTTCGAGAACATTTGCAGCCGATGTTCACAGCTCACGCCTGTACACATGGATAGAACTTAAGTGGAACTCAGTGTGGTCTTAAGTGGTCTCATATTTGTAAACTTCGTGACCAACATGAGACCACAAATATTCAAGGAGGAAATAAGTAAAACTATTAATAACCAATCTAGAAAGTATTGTTATTTAATTTTGTTGTAGAATCTGTGGTAGGCCTCGTTTTCCACGGATGCCACAATGTCTGGCATTGTCTTTCTTCGCTTCATTATATGGCTTTCCATAGACTGCATGTCTTCATCGTGCTCCTCGTCTTTCCTTTTTTTCTGGCATTTGGTAGATATTGAATTCTGGGAGGACTTTTTAAAGGTAACTGACCCGTATTTTCGCGAGAAATCTCAGAAAACTTCCACTAGACAGCATTAATATCGATACTTTAAATATCTTGTTACAATCAGCAATGAGTCTACTCATTTTGAAACCTGCGACTGTCATTCACACCCACAATACTAAATAAATTACCTTTAATAAACCTTTATAAATTTTTAATAAGTTAACTAAATTAATAAGTTAATAAGTTGAATACAGGTCAGGCATTTTATAATTTTGTAATTAAATTATGATAAATATTTATCCCACTTTAATAAAGACACAAAGCAATGCGTAAAAAACAAGAAAATAAATGAAGAATTTTCGTCAAATTTTTATTAATATTTATTAAGAATATAATAGCACTTGCTTTTAAATATTTTTAATGTAGAGAAATAGAAACATGATGTTAGTGTTTCAATTTTAATTTTTTATTTTATTTAGTAAGATTAATGCTTTGAACGAAAATTTCTAGAGTGAAAACGAAATGTATTTTTTTATCATTAATTAATTATGGTTAAACTTATTTGCTTATTAGTCAAAGATTTATTATACTATGAATATTGTTTAATACCTGTAATTATCCATTATAGTTTGTTTATCAATGAGATGTCTTGTGAGATTAGGGGCTCAGTATAATAGTTTGCAATATTATTAACAATTCTGTAATCTGAATCAATTGGTAATCTGAATAATTGGTAATTAGTAATCTGAATCAATATAGCTTAAACTTAAGGCTTATATTAATTCATCTTAAAAGATTTATTTTAAACAGATGGAAATAAAAAAACGTTTATATTGCTTAGAAAAGTTTTCAATAAGGTATGTAAATAGCTTTTTATCATGTGTTAATTTATAAAATTCTATTTTTTTTAATTTATTCAATCTATTATTTTATAATTCAAACATTCATAAGTAATTTAATAAATCGTATCATTGATGTTTTATTATTTTGCATGGTATTTTAGCAAGTTTCAATTTTTATTTGGTTTTAAGAACGTCAATTCTTCTATTTTATTTACACTGTCAGCTCCTTACACGAGAATGATACACGACTATTTTCTTTTACTTTTCTTAATAGATTTCGTCTACTGAATAATATGAATCCTTATTTATTTTCTGTATGACACTTAGAAGTTCTTGTTGTTTTTAAATGACGGAACATTGAAATGAGGTTATTGATCATTAGCGTGACAGATTAAGTGTTCCTCAAGGGGAACGCTGATCTTCTACAGTGTGCCTATACTGCAACACAACAGTTTATACGGAATATATTTAGCCAATTGTGGCATGCAATCCTTCTCCAGAAAAATGATAGGAATTTTTAGCCACAGAAAAATCGCTACCATCCTTAATGTAGCTAAAAGGGAACTTTTTTGTTTGACTTTGTTATTTCTCCTCTTGAGGCTTTTTTTTTCTTTGTCTGAGGGTTTTCTATCAGTGTTGGATAAACATAAATGTAAGCAGTAGTAAGACTAATTGTAGTGTGAAAGCAGAGAAAATAATTGTCGTCTTTTACTTTTTATTGATGGATGTCAATAAAATAAGAAAAAGATAGAACTTCGGATAATGGTTTAGGGTGTAAATGCAAAATCAATTAGTAAATCACTTGGTATAATGGTCCTCATTAATTTAAAACTATAATACTTAGCGATCCTTTTTATTATCTTCTAACCTTGTTAAATACCTAAAAGAAAATTCTCTGTCAAAAAAGAATCGTCATCGCCTTCTTGTGGTTTGAATCAGAAATTTTCTTTAATTTAAAGTAAATTGCTAAAATATTAATTAAATTTAAGTTAATCTTTCATATCTTCAAATTTTGTAGCTTATGTGATTATAATATTTTAAAATATATTGTTGTGTCTTTAGAATATTTTATATATAGACTTATTTCTTTAAAATTCTTTAATAAATTTTAATTTTCTTTAATTTAATTTTCTTTAATAAATATTTATTCATAATAATTTTTCTCTACAATTTATCAAAATTTTTAATTATTAGCAACATTTTGCATCTATGATTGATAATTCCTCTTGATTCCTTTGCACTTTTCGCCCTTTATTTATAATAAAATTGACCAAAACTAACGTCCAGTAATCGAAATCTCGAAACAATTATCATAAACAATTTTTTCTTTAGAATGTTTTTTTAAAAATAGAATTTAATTGGAAATACGAAAAAAAAATATATAAAATGACTTAGAAATTTAAGGTGATGTATTTAATCATGAATACTTTTATTTCATGAATTCCGTGATGTTTCATTATTTTGTATGTTATTTTAATGAGTTTAATTTTTTATTTGGTTTTAAGAGCGTCAATTCGTCTATTTAGTAAAAAATGTGACTCAAAAATAAATATAAGTAGTATTAGTAAAAAAAATATTTTTAATACTACTTAATAAATAATAATAATTTTAAGTACGAATTTCTGATTTTCTGCAGCTGTATAACACTGGGTCATATACTGCCGTTATAACTAATTGACATGCCTGCGGTTAGCTACTTTGTATTAGTTTAAAGGTCAGCACTACGAGTCAGTAAAACAGTATGGTCTTTTAGGAAATTAGCTAGTTCTGAGTATTCCCCATTCCCCAATAAGTAACTTTTAGGTAATTTATTGTAGTTATGGGAGGTCAGTGAGGCAGGGGTCTTCCTTTACAACTTTAAGCAGCGAAAATATATTTTGTTCGAATTAATTTATTTCACAGTTTCTATTACTAATTGGCAAACTATTGTATATTGGAGAAGATAGATTAGTAGCAGAGTCTTTTGAGAATATAAATTGCCATCCGATCTTTGTAATGTGGTGTCTTCCATCATAGAGCTAATAGATTCAATCTAACTCTATGTAATAGATGCAGTACATAAGTGTATCTTTCTAGAAAGCTCAGAATACAGACCATTCCTTAATTGCATAACAACAAAAGCAAAGAAACTTCCAGAAAGGAAATAACTTACACAAAATGTAATACCTAAATATAGAAAATTGCTATAATTTCTGTACAAACAATATACAATATAATAATATATATATATAATTGCTGTAATTTCTGTACAAGTAGTATTTGCTTTTTAGGTTAGAAAAAAAATGACCCATAACCATATATATTTGTGATTTTCTCTCTAATACCAGCGGCCTCATCGCCAATTTGCTAGCTCTCAGGCTTTTGGTACCAATAATGCTGATACTCTTAAATTACAACTGATACAATCAAATAGAATTAAATAAACAACTCATTTTTTTATGAAATCAATTATATTTTTTTCTATCTAAAATTTTGTTTTTATATAACAGTACATTTGTTTTGAAGGGGGGTGGGGAGCATCATTATGTTCTGATTGTAATTTTATTACTGTAGCATTAGCAATAAGGCAATTTATAATCACTTATTAATAGTATTTTATATTTTTGTTCGTTATTTCTGATTCTTCATATTTTAATTTGCAAGTAACAATTTATTACTGGTTTAACTGTCAGCCGTTTATTTAATTAAAACAAACATTATTATCGCTTTCCCGAGTGATGCTACTACATCATTGTAGCCGTAACCAGTAATTATTCCCCAAGTAATTATTTAATTAATTTTAAAATGAATTAATTTATAACAATATGTAATTTTAACTTTTGACGCTCCAACCATCTATGTCCCTCTGCAACACCTCATCAATGCTCCTAAGTTACAACCCATCCAGCTTTAACAAACACAATCTAATTTTGTTCCAAAACCCATACAACACCTCTTCGCCAAATGTTTTATTACGGGATGTCTCTGCTTAACGCAACACAGGTTTAAATTCAACCACCCTCATTTAATTTTGTAACTTCTACGTCACGCTGTGTGCTTAATATCAACTCCCCCTTTTCACTGGCACTTTCAGACGTATCAAATTTCACTCAGAAATGCCACAAAGCAACTCAGAGCAACGAGTCCGGGCAGACGAAAGGGAAGGGTTGCAGGCGAGTCTGGGTTAACCACTCAGCTCTAATAACACAATGCATCTCGTTTACGGAAGAGGAATCTTGAGAATCGAGGGAATTTGGTGTTTGTTGGGGGAAGGGGTGAGGAATTAGGGTAGGGAAGGAAAGAGTGTCTTGTTTGGCGCTCAGACATGTCTGCTTCCTATCCTGAGGATGAAAAGATCTCTCTTTCTCTCTCTGCTGTTAACGCTCCAGTTTGGCGTTTTCTACCGGACACCAGAGATAAGGCCGGCTTTCATTAGTTAATGGTGTTACCTTAATCAGGGTTGTTTGGCATGCTTCCGGAATAGATACTTCCACTGAGCATTTCTTCGGTTTGGGTGGTTTCTGCCACAAGATTCGCATGAGACCGCTCAGTCGGATAAAAGTATAATCAGCCTGAACAATGTATGCCATAGTATGTGGGGCGAATTTTGTTAAGAATATGGATAGGCTTTTTGGAGAACTCTATTTACATGAGGTACCTTTGATCTGAAGGATATATTAACATATTCAAATGAAACATATTTTGTGACTTTAAATTATCAACCACATTAATTCTTTGAAATCTTATTTGTAAAGTGTTGAAAGTAACAGTTTATAAGATGAACATGTTTGTGCTTTTCTAATGGATAGCATTACAATTGCATATTAAAAAATTTTTAAAGGCAGAATTATGGAAAATTAAGAACTGAATAACAAAAAGATAGCTCCATTGAATATTTCTTTAGTTTATCTAGTTTCTGCCAGAAGATTTACAGGAGAACGCTCAGTAAGATAAAAGAATAATCAGCATGAACAATGTATGTTACAGTATGTGGGGCGAATTTTGTTAAGAATATGGATATGCTTTTTTTCTACTTAGATGGATTATTTACATGAGGTACCTTAGATCTAAGATATTTATAACATATTCAAATAAAATATATTTTGTGACTTTAAGTCCTCCATGACTTTAATTCTTTGAAATCTTATTTGTAAAGTGTTGAAAGTAACAGTTTATAAGATGAACGTGTTTGTGCTTTTCTAATGGATAGCATTACAATTGCATATTAAAAAAATTTTAAAGGCAGAATTATGGAAAATTAATAACTGAATAACAAAAAGATACCTCCATTGAATATTTCTTTAGTTTAGCTAGTTTCTGCCAGAAGATTTACAGGAGAACGCTCAGTAAGATAAAAGAATAATCAGCATGAACAATGTATGTTACAGTAAGTGGAACGAATTTTGTTAAGAATATGGATACGCTTTTAAGCCAACTCTACTTAGATGGATTATTTACATGAGGTACCTTAGATCTAAGATATTTATAACATATTCAAATGAAATATACTTTGTGACTTTAAGTTATCCATGACATTAATTCTTTTAAATCTTATTTGTAAAGTGTTGAAAGTAACAGTTTATAAGACGACTGTGTTTGTGCTTTACTGATGGATAGTATTAAAATTGCATATTAGACTTTTTTTCAGAAGGCAGAATTATGGAAATATAAGAACTGAATAATTAATAGATACTTCCATTGAGGATTTCTTCAGTTTAGCAAGTTTTTGGAATGCATCCTGATTAATGTATGAAGAGTTGTTGTTGGAGCAAATTTTGTTAAGAATATGGATATGCTTTTGAGCGAAGTCTACTTGAACGGTATATTGCATGATTATGAGGATTTACGTGATTATTATTTACAAGAGGCAGTTTTGATCTGAAGGATATATTAATACATTCAAATGAAATATATTTTGAGACTTTAAGTCATGCATGACATTAATCCTTTGAAATCTTATTTTTAAAGTATAATATATATATATATATATATATATATATATATATATATATATATATATATATATATATATATATATATATATATATATATATATATATATATATATATATATATATATATATATATATATATATATATATATATATATATATATATATATATATATATATATATATATATATATATATATATATATATATATATATATATATATATTAGATAGATAGATAGATAGATAGATAGATAGATAGATAGATATAATAATGGGGCCTGATGGCCGAATAGCTAGCGCTCTAGCGTTCGGTACCACAGGTATCGGGTTCAAATCCTGACTTTGCCATGGGTGTTTGGAATGGTTTGGAATCCACTTTCGGAATCCAGGGTCCAAATAGGATCGTAGAGCGCTGCTGGGGCATTGTTACTCGCGTCCGGGGCTTACCATCAAGTTACACGCGCCCCCTGGGTAGTGCAAAGTGAGTGACCTCGCTGCGGCCCTTATGACGAAGATCACGGTCTATTTTGCCAGCTGCATTAGAAGAAAAAAATATATATAATAATAATTTTACAGTTGCATGATATTTATGATTATTGATTTGGATGATACTGAATATAATAATAATAAATATATATATATATATATAACACTTGAATAGTTTGAGTGAAACTTAAAAACCATATTTATGATAATGAGTAATTAAGAGTTTTAATGATTCTTGAATAGGGCGAAGTAAAAAAAGGACTATAAGAAATCGTTAGAAAGACGAAAAGAATTGAGTAAGTAAAAATTAAAATTACCAGATTCGACCAGACTATACAATTATTCATGTTTCGTGGCTTAGTGGCAATTTGCTACGCTGGTGAGCATTAAGGCGGAGATTCAATCCATTGGCGTTTTTGTTGTAAACACTGTTTCAAAAAACAAGGAGAATCGATGGAATTTGTGATGCCTCTTTAGTCGGCTACTTGGTGGGAATTTTCAGGGTTTTCTCCCATAAGATAACGCAAATACGGAGTAGTTCCCTCTAAAAGTCCTCCCGGAAAGCACCGACCTCCTTCTTCAGAGTCACAGAGCCAAATAACTTCTACCACGGGAACATACATCACAACGGAATCTGCCTTCCATCAACAACTATTTACTGTAAAATTTCCTTTCATAGAAAATTTCAGATACAGAATGAATAAATCTAGCAATTAAAAAAAAAACTCAGTTTTCGAATTTAAAAGAAGTGTCGGAGTTTCTCAAAAATGCGTGGTAGTTCTCCCTAAACGTCCTCCTGGAAGGCACAGTCGTCCTTTCTCCGCGACAGGAAGAAAAGTCAGCCTTCTTCCTACGGGTGCTGGATAAAAAAATAAGAGTTGATCCCCTTCTTCCCTCCTTCCATGAGAGATAACAACAACAACATATTACATATACATACATATATATATATTCACTGACAACAATTTTCGCACAATTAATAGCATTTTCTACAATAATATGATGGAATTTAATTATTGTATACAAATATTTACATCGTTAATAAAAACTATTCAATCTATTTCGTCAATAAAAAAATAAATTTAATTTTACCGATTTACTATCAAATAAAATCTGCAATTACTTAATTTCGAACTGCATCTCAATTCAAAGAAATAAACTGAAATTCATAAAATATTTCTCTACTTCATTAGCAATAACTAATTCACCTGAACATTTAAAAAACGCAGAGGAGTGCCACGAATACAATGTGATTTCAGTGAAAATGTACCCCCACTTGATATAAAAGTTATAGCGTTCAAACCGACTGTTACTAAAAATGTAAACATAATTTTTAAAAATAATGGGATAATTATGAAAGTATATAATATATACTTCCACAATTATTCCAGACTCGACAGTCTATACAATTCCAAATTCGACCAGACTGCACAATTATTCGTGATTCGTGGCTTAGTAGCAACGTGCGACGCTGGTGAGCATTAAGGCGGAGATTTAATCCATAGCCGGCTTTGTTGTAAATACTGTTTCAAAAAACAAGGAGAATCGATGGAATTTGTGATACAGTATTGTACAGTATTTTGCCTCTTAAATCGGGCTACTTGGGGGAAATTTTCCGGGTTTTCTCTCATAAGACAACGCAAATATGGGGTAGTTCCCACTAAAAGTTCTCCCGGAAAGCCCCACCCTCCTTCTTCAGCTTCACAAAGCCAAATGATTTCCACAACGGTGTTCCATCACAACGGAATCTGCCCTCCCCCTTCCATGAGACCACATGGGTTTTGGACTTGATCTAGATGTTGGTGTCTACTAAGTGGAATAAAAAACAACAACTATTTAATGTAAAATTTCCTTTCATAGAAAATTCACATACAGAATGAATAAATCTCGAGATTTATAAAAGTTTCGCTTTTTCCCCCATACTATACGCAAATCCCGGGTAGTTCACCCTAAAAGTTCTCCCGGAAGACAATGCCCTCCTTCTTCAGTGACCGTACCAAAAGTCAGCCTTCTGCCTATGGATGCTAGATCAAAAATAAAAGCTGCTCCCGTTCTACAGCCTTCTTATATATATATATATATATATATATTATATAGTGTAATTCTATAATTATTCAATATATATATTCACAAAGAACCTAAATGACTATAATATGATTGTATACAAATATTTACATCGTTAATAAAAACTATTCAATCTATTTCGTCAATAAAAAAATAAATTTAATTTTACCGATTTACTATCAAATAAAATCTGCAATTACTTAATTTCGAACTGCATCTCAATTCAAGGAAATAAATTGAAACTCATAAAATATTTCTCTACTTCATTAGCAATAACTAATTCACCTGAACATTTAAAAAACGCAGAGGGGAAACACAAGAGAGATATAACGATCTCGAAAATCCCAACTTTTCCTCTTCAAAAAATAATAAAGATGGAAATATAAGCATAGTTTGAGATCTTCAGTTCTTAGGATCATAATTGTTTCATTTCTAACTGATGATTATGCGTTCCAAACAGTAAGAACTTAAATCCCCTCGTTAAGTGTGGAAACGGATGAAGCTGATCCCACTCAACTTTATCCCATTTATTTCTGGACAATTATTCTACGACTCAACTGTCTGTTGTGTCACGCGAGTTCCCTTTATTTAATGCATTAAAAGTTACGACCGTTCTCTCCTTTTTTTTTAATGATTTTGGAATTCGTAGGAAATCTTTCGCATTTTCTTATCGCAATTAAGAATGAAATAATAATTAAAGTTGTCGTTTTATTTCCTAACGATGTATTCGACCGACATGCTTGATTTCTCGGCAAAAGAGGTTTAATTGCCTCACGTCAAACTGTTTCGTTCACCCTGTCCTGCAGTAGTCGAGGACGACTCTTGTGTGTTTTATAAAATTAGAAAATATCTCAAGGTTTTCGTGATTTGCAGTTTGAAGTCCTATACTTTCGGTACTTCAACTGAGTTAGCAGGGTTTAATACGATCACTTAAGGATGATTTCACACATTTTATGTTGATTGTTTACACACGATTCCAGTGATGTTTAATGATACTTTAATTGGATGATTTTTAATTGTGTCTTGAAAGCTAATTAATTTTTCAATGACATCATGATTTCTTTTATCTTCCAAAGAATGTCTTTCCTGTCACACATCTCTTTTAAAATCACTCCTACAGCCAGCATTTTACATAATGCTGGCTGTAGAAGTGTACATTTTTAGAACTCAAACCATATGATTATAAGAGATTCCTTATCGGGATGCTGAATCAAAAACTATTATTAGTAGTATTATAATCGGCAGGAAGAGCAAATTTTACCAATTAGAAAGGACGAAGAATAAAATGTTTATCATGTTCTAAATTTAGACTTCTCGCAACAAGTTCAACCATTCTGTGATAGAAATGAAATCTCTTCTTAAGTGTGTATCACAAGCACTCTCTATTTTGGTGTTAGCACGTGCATAAAATAAATTACAAGAATATTCGAACATAAAATCAGTAATGTTGGAACTATTTATGGATTAAGAATTAGTTATTTTCAAGTTGAGTATTGTATAGCAGTCTAATACTCTTACCTTAAAAGGAAGTTTCGTTTTCCTTCGCTTTCAAAAATATTAATTTCGAAGAAATTTAAACTTTCGCTATTTATGGTAACATTTACAAGATCTTTCGAGCCCTACTGCTAATAATAATAATACGTTGATTTTAACGCTGAATAATTTTAAAATGCAGAAAAGTTTCTATTTCATCTCTTAAAATAAAGGGAAAATACTATTTTTATTTGCCGATATTACATTAGAAAGAGATTCGAAACTTTAAATAAGATTTTATGGAAATTTTTGTTTGACAAAATTGATATTGAGTTATAAAACATTGTCAATCATAAAAATTAATATATATTTATATATTACAAAAATTTGGTTAAAATTAACAAAAAGTGTATTTTGTGCCTTTTTTCAAATACTCCTAATTAAAAAATATGTAAAACTTCCCAAGATACTACTAATTTAAATTTCCTTAGATTCTGCAAATTATTTCTGTTATCTTATGGGGGTGCAGCGAAAAATATAATTTCTCAGAAATTCAATTTAAAGTTTTTAATGCATGAAGTCATTATCTTAATACCTTGTGATCATGCAAGTTATATCTCGTCTTCCGATGAATCTAGAAACAAATTCAAAACTGTTTTCGAAACCTAAAGCTCTGACCTTAAGTATAAAACAACAACAACAAAAAATTGATTTTTTTACATAAATTGTCATTTAAATGGTGTGGTATGTTTCATATTGAAAATAGAGAATGACATCTATTATTTTTAATAAAAACTTCTTTTGTGGAATATATCTTTGCATGGAACGATTAAGCTTCTTTTAATATTTTATGACTTATGAAACTTTCTCCGTTCTACATGCAAAATTTACTAACTAATATTTAATATTATTATATTGTTTTTTATTTCTTGTCTTGCCACTTTTGTATTAGTTTATACTTCCGTATATTCATGTACTCCCCATAAAATGTATGAACATTTGACCAAATTTCTACTTTCATTTGCTGTTCCTGATACATTATATAATTGTATTGCCGTGGTATGATGCAGTTAACTACAAACGCAGATTCAGACTGCTGCTGGTTTATGTCGAGATCACTATTGTCAGAAACACAGAGACCCTATAACAATTGTGAAAGCACATTCATTGCTGAAGTTTTCTATTTTCTTTCTTACATTTCACAAATTTCGTGAAATTATGCATAAAATAATCCATTTTTATCGGTGTTCTTTCCAGAGCTTACATTAAAATACTAGGCTACCGATGCACTTAATATGATTACTCAATGACTTATGTTTTTACAATTGAACATTTAAATCTTTAAAGTAAAAAATATGTATAAATGACTTTATTAAAAAGTATATCCATCTAAAGTAAATAACAGTTAAGAGAACTATATGAAGAAAAGCACTTACTTCTTTAGCTTAGACTGATACAACATGATGAAAATAATGAATGCATTTCATGTTAAGAGAATTGAGTGTGTGTCTGAAATTGAGTTGTCCATATTTTTATAAAAATGTTTTTCATTCAAGAAATGCTTTTAAGATATAATAGACATTTTGTATTTCGCTGTTTTGCTTCAACTATTGTGATTTTGTGACAAAGGCTGCAATATTTTCAAACTTCTTACGCAATGGATTTACATAATGGGTTTGTTTTGCCTGAATTTATAAACCCTGCTTTTATTTCTTACAAAATTAAAAGATACAAAGATAATTATGGTTTTGATAAGATAAGTATTAAACATATTTTCTACGCAAGAATTTACTTAAAGACAGACAGCATACAGATTGTTTTTTAAAAAAGAAAGATGATGAAATTTGAAGACGAATTGTCAACATGTTACCCTTAATTTTCGAGTTATCCAATTTTATCCCATACAATAAGAAATTAGGCACGATTAACTTTGAAAGTCTTCTGTGATCCATTTAATACCCTACAATAAGATAATGTACAAGATTAACTCTGAATATCTTCTTGGGAACCATTTAATCCCATACAATAAGAAAATGGGCACGATTAACTCAAAGTCTTCCTGGGATCCATTTAATCCCATTGAATAAGAAAATGGGCCCGATTAACTCAAAATCTTCATGGGATCCATTTAATCCTATACAATAAGAAAATGGGCACGGTTAACATTGAAGGTCTTCCAGGGAACCATTTAATCCCATACAATAAGAAAATGGGCACGATTGACTCAAAGTCTTCATGGGATCCATTTAATCCATACAATAAGGAAATGGGCACGATTAACTCAAAGTCTTCCTGGGATCCATTTAATCCCATGGAATAAGAAAATGGGCCCGATTAACTCAGTCTTCATGGGATCCATTTAATCCCATACAATAAGAAAATGGGCACGGTTAACTAAAAGTCTTCCTAGGATCCATTTGATCTATCAATCCATCAAGGACTATGCAGGGTTATGATTGGGAATGTGAGTTCTGGATGTGAAAAAACAATCACACAATCATGTTAGTCTTGGATTGCCCAGTATTCCCAATTAATAGTAAAAAATACTTCTTTTTTTAACGAGGATTATTTATTAAAACAATATTGCTAAATTCAGATACTTGTAAGTTTTTAATTTGTTTTATGGCATGCAAGTAAAATTCAATAACAGCTTCATCAAATCTGGGCTGGCTGATTGAGAAATTTCTATTTTTTTCTGTTTTTATTTTGTATAAAAACTTGAATTTGAATGAGTTCCCCTTAAAAATTGTTACAAAAATCAATCTTATTTCATAACGTTAGGTTTCCATAAAAATTGTTCCTTATTAAAATTTCATCAGATCTGAGCACATTGAATAGTAAAATAAAACCTATAACTCAGTTAAATCATAGGACTTAAAAGAAAATGAGTGAAATGGCTATGATATCATACTTCTTATAATTATTTAAGTGAAAAATTCATCAGTTATAAACACTGCTTCTTCTTTGGCACAATAACCCTATGGTGGGTCAAAGCTTTTTGCCTACTGGCAGACAGATATAAGCACATTTGACATAACTTATAAAAAAGTTAAGAAAATTGCTTTTATTTGAAAATACGAATACTTTAAAGAAAGGAATATCTTATTTTTTAAGCAACAGCTGTATGATTGGAATAGTAACAAATTTATTATATTGCAGCCCATTTTTCTATGCAGTGTTATTGCAGATAGTTTGAAATTCGATAGTGATATCAGTTCAAAATTTTAATGGATAAAGAATTCTTCATTACCATAACGGAAGAAACACGTGAAAATTAAGAGTTGGACCTGCTTGGTGGTAAACACATCAGATGTGAAGTAGTTTGAAGAAATTCATTTCGAACCCTATTGTTAATATACCGACATAGAAATGGGGCCGTTGGTCTACGTATACTCGTAGGACGGCCAAATGAATTAACATTAATAAAAAGCGATTAAAATAAATACTAGGACAAACAACTAATTTACTTTTACCCTTTAATGAATACGAATAAATACTATTACAATAAAATTTAGGATTTTTAATATTTGGCAGAATAAATAAAATAAAAAAGTTTTATAGAGAATGTTTATAGAGAAATGTTTACAGAGAAATATTCATAATATTTCGCACGCATACCTCAATCGAAAATATTCCTTTGAGTGTGTGGGCAGTGGGGTACCAGTAGCCTCATATCCTTTTTACCAAAAAAAAAAAATGCCCAAAGCAAATTCCAAAGATGGACATAGTATCTTAAAATTATCCATTTTCGCCATTTTCTCATCGCAGCCAAAAAATGTGTACCAGCTCACGCACTGTCGCAGATCGTTCAGCTCTGCTTTCAACGGGTCTTCCTTTCGCCCGCAAAAACTTTCAAAAAATTGATCCCACCAAACCGACCGGTTCTTTTGGACCCTGACCGTGTGACCGGGAGGGTTATCTACCATTCTTGGATTCACACAAAAAATAAAGGAAATACCTCTGACCCACACACAACAGAATAATTACCAGTTACAACACCTATTAAGCGTCATCAAAAGAGTTATGGCAAAAAAAAAGAGCACATTAATTTGGGTTGCAAGAAAATTCCATTTTAAGAATTTGAAAGGTTTTATGGATGATGCCAAACTTTCAGAGTTAGTCAATGCTCCTGTATCGCTGTCACACACCTACTACTGTGGTGTATCCTATTGTGGTCACAAGAGAACGCATTTTTCGCAATATCCACACTGGTGACGTTTTTAAGATGCTGGTTGGAGAAATGCTCTTTTAAATCTCTTGAAGTTCGAATTGTTGCCCACATTTAATGCACTTGAAAGATTCTCCAGATGGTGTCGTTTCCGGAAGAAAGACATATTGAAGACCTTCGCAACTCGGAATAATTTAAAACACTAAAAATTAAAAGTGTGTATGACAAATGCAATTATCACTATTAAGTTTTCGACATCGTTTGAACATATATATCGACACAACATACTTAGTTTGATATTTTGGGTTGCCAATATTTTTTTTTTTTTTTGCGTTAATGATTTTTGAGGCAAAAATGCATATTTTGACATTTTATAAAATACTCACAATGCTATAATGCATTCCCAATGTTAATATGAAATATTTACTTATTTTAATGGATTCAACAACAGATAGAGAATATAAGTGGTTAAAGTAATTTTTTCTATTTTATGTTATAAACTATTTTGATATATTTCATACATTTAATAAATATAATGAAGTCAAGTTTATTTAATATGAAATATTTTATGTATTAAAATTCATATGAAATATTTTATGTATTAAAATTTATATGAAATATTTTATGTATTAAAAATTATATGAAATATTTATATGTATTTTTAAATGATGAACCACTTCCTCCAATGATTCTCTCTTCCTTCCTTTTAATGATTGACCACTACCACAATTTTATCTGGGGCCTGAATGGTCGAGTGGCTAGCGCTCGGTACCGCAGGTTTCGGGTTCGAGTCCCGGCGGTACCATGGATGTTTGTAATGGTTCGGAATCCACTTTAAGCCGTAGGTCCCAGTCTCATATGACTGTAAGAGCGTCACGGAACAAAAGTCATACTTCTACCTACGGGTGCTCCATCCCAACAGAAGCTGCCCTCTTTCCCTCCATCCATGAGTAGACCACTCATGGGATGTCCGTCCCGCACTGCAGGACATTGAGGATTAGTCACAACAACAATAATTTGTGCTACCCATATCTGATTAGGGAAGAAAATACTTAGTCGTATGAGAATCATCATTATTATTTAAAAATAATTTTTTATATTTCTTAAAATGAATTCGTACCACTGAATGCACGAGTCGTACCACCACACTTAAATTGTCCCAACCTACGAATAGGCCGATAAGAAAGCAACTCATGACGAGCGAACCCCGGAGGACACGGACGATGTCAGAAATCTCTGTCTCGAAAGATGAATGGACCTCAAAAAAAACCCCACGGAATGAGTGTGTGTCCTGGTGCTGTCAGGATAATGGACATTCGAGTAAATACGTCAGAAGAGGATAAATAGTGGGTGGTTTTTTGTGGGTAAAGACGGGCATTATGCTGTTCGTTTCTTCCTGAATAGTCTGACCCAGAATAGGTTGGATGCTGTTTGTATGTGTTGCTTGTATTAATGGTGAAACATTGTCATTTAATTTCGGTTAACTATTTCATGATACTCCATGAGATCATAAGTGACAAAATAGTTGCTTATGACCAGTATCGAGACTATAGAATAAGTTTACCACATAGTGGACACCATTACAAAGCAGTAAATACTATTACACAATAATAAATAGCGTTAATATAAAGAATACCATTTTTTACTGGTGTCATTTTTTTAACGATGTTGGTAAAGTAGTCAATTAAGAGTTTGATTACGAAAAAAAGGAACATTGTACTTTCTTTGATGCAAGGATAGTGTAGGAAAATAGTGAGTAAACAGTTTCTATGGAGACATGTGTTGCCTTCACTCCCTTCAAAAATGAGAAGGGTGACTGAATGGGGATTAAAAGATAATATATGGGCATATGTAAATGAGCAGGTAACGCTTTAGCAATATTCAAAGATGTCAAGTTCCATTAGAATGTTAGATATGTAGCAGATTCAGCTTTACACAGAGTGCACTTTAAGCAGAGTGCAGAGAAGGATCTATCTATAATGTATGTATATTTTATCATTGTCGGCACCACAGGGTTCGAGTCCCGGCGATGCCATGGAAGTTTCGTGGGGGTTTGAAATGCACTTCAAAACCGTTGGCGCGTTGCCATAGTTTGACTCGCATCCTTAGCCTATCTTCAAGTTACACATGTCCCACTGGGTAGTGATAAACGAGTAAAAGCTGTGGGGTCCTTCCTTATGAGATAAAGATGAACTGTCTCCGTATAGCCAGCTGCATTAGAACAGCTATTTTATCATTGTGTGCAATTACTACCATGAACTGCAATTGGGATTTTCACATCCTGCTTCTATAACCTGGTGAAAAAAACCTTCTGACTTACTCCAGCCTAAACACTTTACTTGAAGGTCTTAGCTGGAAATCGGAACATCAATATTTGGAACTCTTTGCCCTCTATTCCCATTCATTAATTTCTAAAAGTCTTAAGATATTATGTTTCTTGAACTAACAAAAGTACTAAAACATCATTGTCTGTTATGATTACTAACGAATTTATAACAAATACAATTTTTATCTAAATAAATGAACACTAGTTAATTATTTTTATATTTCAGTCAAATTTTCAAACTGACCTCTATGAACATCTGCAATGATTTTCTAATTCCTTCAATTCCAGATAGTATTCGTGTATAAATAAATTTCTTATAAATCTTCCATTATATATATATATTTATATATATCAGTTATATATTTATATTTCATATAAATATATAACTGATGGATATTTTGTATAAAACGCAAGAGCAAACACTTATTGTCAATGTGAGTAGTTATCTCGCATTGACAGTAAGTATTTGCTCTTGCGTAAAAACGAAGTTAATCTAATTATTTCATTCAATTACCAGGAGTATAGAGGAAGTTATAGGTAAGTACTTTTGTAGTTTCTGAACCCGAATTAACTAGGTTTATTGTGGATATTCTTAGACTGTAGAACTCCAACCTATCGGAATCCTTAGTGGAGAGAAGACGTACGATTGGCTGGCCCTCAACGACTTGAAATTTTATTATCCAGTGGAAGCATTTGGAGAAGAACAAACATGCTATCCTAATTATCAAATAAATAGATCCTATTGAGTGAGAAATGAAACTTGTAATAAATAATATGATCATATTAGTAATGATTATATATTAATAATGAATATCATATAAAAAATTATATGTATCATGATATTCATTATTAATATGATAATAATTATTAATATTTCAGCAGTAATTCCATTAGTTAATGGCTTTTTCTTCTAGCTCCATAGTTGTAAGCTGAAATATACTATGGGGAAACAGGTTGTAAAATATAGTTGTATGGTCTCCAAATGAAAAACACTCACAGTTTGGTTTGTCACTCTGCGGTCATCTTGTGCACAAGAGGGCTAAATAGACCGCCACCTACAATTTAAAGTGGATTCTGAACCCCTCACAAACATCCACGCCCCCTGCCAGGATTCAAACTTTTAGCCCGTAGTACCAAAGGCCAGAGCACTAGCCACTTCTCCATCAAGCCGCTTGTCTTAGATGATGTAATTAACTTAATTGGTGTCTGAAAAAGAATTTACTTTTTTATAAGAATAGCTGATAAAAAACATAGTTAATAATTCAAATTAAAAATTAATATTTTTAACTAAGTACTTTGATAACATTTAGTAAAGAGAAACTCTTTAATTTTATTGCTTGTAAACTATTAAAAAAAATCCTGATGCCACTAGAATCTAAACAAATAATTTTTTAACTTCCACAACAGTTTCGAACCCACACTCAATTGAGTATGGGTTCGGCGTAAAATTCCAATGCACAATAGAAATATGTTGTTTTCATTGTTGTTACTCATTTTCCACCTGGGCATACTATACTAAGGATTAACACAAATTGTAATCCCTAAGAGAGATATTATTGGTAAAAATCTCATGTAATAGATTACTTTTTAATAATAGATACCCAAAAGCACGTTCTATTGTAAAACAATCTGTGCAACCAAATAACCGATACAAACAACCCATTTCAGCCCTTTCTTTTTTTCCTCTTCTGAACTTGTATTGCTTTCACGAATGGCTCTGCTGTGCTACAAAGTGGACCCAAGGGACACAGTTTCGGTAAACAATGGGGAAAATTGTATTGATGCTTTCCCGGGTTTTCATAGCGCTATCATGGAATCCCTTTGAGAAAGAGGGAAGGTGTACTGGATTAGTCCCGAAATATCGTTGTTTCAAATGAGCACAATAAGCAAGTTAAATGTTTCACGCTGCTAAAATAAATGGCTCTGTGTTGCTGTACGTGGAAATAAACGTACAAGTCATTGTGCCACGTTAGCGCTGCTTTATCTTTTACAACTTAAACCACTGAAAATTATTTAGCAGGCTCAAAAGATTTACTTTATTTCAGATAATTCAAACTCCTTACAATGATATTTATCTGATGCAGTAATAGCGAATCTTTTAAAAAATACACAAATAATTCGTCGATTCAAGTTCTTGATCGTCTTCAGTGTTTAATTCATATGAATTGTTAAAGCTTGTCTTGAAATTTGCTTTCATCAATCATAAATCATGTTTTATTGACAAGAATCAATTTAAGGACAAACTAATAATAAGAAGTAACCTCACATACATAAAATATTTTTTACGCATGTGTCATTATTTTTCCAATACTATTTTTTATTATTTCAAATCGCTGGACAAAAATTACTTTTTATTTCCAATGGCTGGAGTACACATCAAACAGAATAACATATCACAAAAGTAAGAACAGAAGTCGCAACAAGAACATAAACATCGTAAAAGTTCAGATGCTGATAACCAGAGATTATCGCCCCCTAATATCTGGATGCCTCAGCTTCTCCATGGAGAGGAAAGCAGGTGGTCTCTATCTAAAT
>BPLQ01013621.1:0-131318 GCA_021605075.1 Caerostris darwini | reverse complement strand
GTTCAATTGTAAAACAACATGTGAAACATTATAAAAGGGTAAAAGAATTGTGTAGCTGTATGAGATACTATTGAGAAGTACCATTGAGAAGATACCATTGAGAAGTCAAAATCTGACGCTAAAAGCAGAAAAAATATATTTTATGTGTTACAGTGAATTTTTAATTTCATTAATTGTTCCAAGAAAATTTTTTATGTTGAATACATTTTTTCATAATCACTATACATGATTTCTTCATTATGCATGACATCGAGTATCTGCTATCAAATTTGAGTGACAGTATGTTCTCATTTGTACACAAATCTAATTGCATATAATATAACAAGCCACAATTAAGACCATCTACTGACAAATTTGTGTGATGGGTTTATTACATATTTTTCAAATAACATGCATTTCTTTCACCTGAGAATGAGATGCCAAAAATCTTTCATGCTACAGGGAATGCTCTTTCATGCTCAAAAAAATGCTACAGGGAATAAAAAACTACATGCCACTGAGAAAAATTACAAAAAAGATAAAATGCTTCAATTTATATGGTCGACAACAATTTTATTAAATGAGTAATTATATTTTTTTTTTCTTCGCTACGCTGAAGTTGAATATAACCACAGACGCTGTCCACCGGGCTAAGGTTTTGCAATTTCTCATATATTAAAAACATTTATATTTCACAGATAGCAAAGTATCGTGTTTGACATAGCTCTATTTGCTTGCAGATTTATTAAAAGCAGGTGGTCGCCATTAATATATGATAATTTCAATAAAGATGTCAAATGAAAGCCAGACCTGTCAAAACAAGTTTAACGAATTTGATAATCTCGGCGCTTCGCTTAAGTGAGTCATTTCCGTTTACTTTAGACCTGCGTGTAAAGTTAGAAAGGTGTTTATATTAATTTACAGTGAACTACTCGTCTTTACTTTGCGTTCAAGTATTTATTTTTGTACTGATTGCTTAAAATGCTGTGAAATTGTGAAAAACATCCAAAACAATTTCTTTTATGCTTATGAGGAATGAACATTTTAATCCCAAAGAGGAAATATTAGTCTCTTGATTAAAAATTCGTATGGACTTTATTTCGTGTGCCAAATCAGGTGATCAGGAAAAATCTTGGACAACTCATATTTGCTGTTTTTGTTTCTTATCCAACTTGGTAGACATCTAGACCAAGGCCATGAATCCGTATAGATTCATAGTTGAAGGGGAAAGAGGCCAGCATCTGTTGTGTTGGAATACCCATAATTAGGAATCTGACTTGGCTGCGTGAGGTTCTACAGTCATGAGACCACTACTACTACTACCCCACCACATCACATCACTGTGTCTAGAGCTGAGTTGTCCCTTTACATTTTGGGAATGATGCGGGTGAGAGGACTAATTGGGCTTTGTGACGCTCTACTTTTATATGAGACCGGGACCTACGGCTTAAAATGGATTCCGAGCCACTGCAAACATCCATGACTACACCGGGATTCGAACTCGAAAGCTAGACACTAGGCGATTCAGGCTCCTCATGTTTATTTTGCCTCTTGTTTAATATTACTTAGTATTTGACTTAATCGATGTCCCGCCATATGTCATTTGCAATTCCAATGGTATAGAGGGCCAACCATATATATCTTAACTTTAATATATATATGTATCTTAATCTACCAAATGACCACTCCAAGAACTGGTATTTCTGTACTACAAAAGTTGCTGTTATAACAAGCAAGATCAAGAAGACCATTATATATCTGAACCTTCTTTCAGCTGTCTGGCTTGTTACTCATAATGAAAAGTTTCAACTCTCAGTGTCATCTGAAAATTGAAGCTTACATTCAGAAAACTATTTAGATGGAGAGCTACAATTAATCCCAGGAAAGGCCATCTTGAAGATCGAATTTTAGGTGGAACGTCTACTGAACCTCATAAAATCAATCTGAACTCAATGATTTATTTCATGATGTAAACTTGTCAACGAATTAGGCAGAATTATTGGTGTTCAAAGTGCTAGAATTTTCTGGAGAATGGAACAGCAATTTTTTTATCGTCAACAAGAACAAGATTTACAATACTTGTTCTCCGCAGAAGGCCATTTAATGTATTATACCAATGATGATTTTTTATTAAGTGATTTAGGAGACTTTCCTGAACCTAAAGATTGGAAGTTGTTTACAGATATTCCTCTAAACTCAGTTTATAAACAGTGCTTCTTCATATTGGAAATGAAAATCCATCACCTTATGCTTATGAAGTCTATTATATAGAATATGCTATATAGAGTGCATTTTTAATCTACATTATGTAGCTCATGTTATTTTTGTATGAACAACTTGAAGAAAATAAATTTATTTTGTTAAAAAAGCACCAAAATTTACCATGCATGAAAAAATATATTTCGGTTTATTGAATTATGTTAGGATTCAGTGAACACTTACAACAGCAGAAGGGGAGAAATTAAAAAAAATATAGCTATATAATTTAGAATACTAAGAAAATATACCTATATACACTAATATATCTATATACACTAAGAAAAATAAACAAAAAAAAACAAACTAAAAAAAGGAAAACAATCTAATTATTTAAATAGCAGAAAAAATGTTCTTTTCGCATGAAATTTACTATTGGTAAGGCGGGGTGAAACTTAGCAGGCTTTTAAATCGATCGCTTTCGTTTCATACGACTAAATTATTTGTTAACTTCACTCTTAAGAAAATTCTTAAACAAGACATGATTCAATGAGCTATATATATGAGATGGATAATTCTACGTGAAGAGAAAATCAGTCATTCCTAGATTTCCAAGAAAGATAGCGGTGGCTCTATTTAGACCATGGGTGTCCAATCCAAATGATCTTGTGGGCCACTTTGGAAATGCATCATAACTCCGCCGGCCGCCTATAAAATTATATATACCCCTATCAGATTTAGACATCTTTTGGTGCGAAAAACTGAAACAAAATGAGCTATTATTATTATGTTTACAATTATTCTTACATGTAAAGATATAAAATATTATAATAAGGATATTAAACGCACATTGTAAAGAAATATATAACATTCAAAATGAAATATAAAATATATATAAATATAACTGAAATAAAAAAATGAAATCATTAAAAAACATATATTTTACTAGTGCGATATTTGTTTCTCCACTCATCATGAGTTCGCAGAATATAATTTAATTATTCTGCAAACTCATAACTGTAAACCCATAAATAAAGCAGGCAATATTTGCCATGTATTCACAATAATATTATTTTAAAAATTAAAATTAATTTTTTTCTCATAATTTCGACAGTGAATTTTTGAATATATGGATGCACAAATAATATATATTGTAATACATTGGTTTTCCCTACTTTGGCCATTATAAAATAAATATATTTCGTAAAAGTGTGATAAGTAATAAATTTGTAGAGTGCTGTCTGTGGGCTGCGAATTGGCCACATCTGATTTACTAGACGTGTGACTGGTCATGACTGTTTACATGACCATCTCTAAAGAATTGGAGTGGTGGATTTTCCAAACGGTGTTTTGTGGGACTCTAATGTGATCATTTAAATAATCGAACGTTATGTGCACGTTCTTTGTATGAGGACATGGTCAAAAAGTACTGAAGAGCTCGTGAACTAATGGCTTAGGCGCCAATTTTCGGCTTTCGTAAAATAAATATTGGCTAAGCAGTTTTAAGTAGAATTCCTTTGTTGGCATGATTTAAAAGGAATTCAAATGTTTATAATCACGTAGTGTTTACGTTTACCACGCATGTACATATATAATATTCCATAAGGATATTATTCATTATTACCCATCAGATCGAAACTGCAACTACTCAGGTATTAAATAATTGTATGATTGTATAATTAAATATATTTTTCAATTCCTACTATTAGTTCACACTCTCCCTATATATATCTTGTTTAAATTTTCAATCGTTCATAAAATACTTTTTATTCATCCACTCAAGTTCAAATACATTTTTCTAAACTTGTAGTGGATGACACTGGATGTTAGTACAGTTTTTTCAAATATTAATTCATTCATTAAATTTAATTAGAATCGAGCCAATATCAAAGCAATTCCCCGCCAAACGCATCTACGGTACTGCTGGACCAAGAATGCTATTATTAATACTATCAAGGGCATCAACAGTACATAAGATGCAACGTAGCACTGTAGATTATGCAGTAATATATCTAGGACGAAAACTCTTCGCAGCAGGTCAAACATATGTCGCCTTGAGTCGTCTGAAATCATGAGATAGACTATTAATTGAAGAATTCGACAGTTCGAAACCCACTGGAAAGGTTCCTTGCAATAAAGAAGCTTTACAAGAAACGGATAGAAAGGAATTATAGAGCACCATCAGCTTCATAAATTAATAACGGAAAAAAAAATAGAAAGTAAATAAATAGTAACAAACAAAAATAATAGTCCAACACCATATATAGAAAGGAAAAGGGAAAATTGCAAGGAAATTCGCTTTCTATTTTGCCACTTAATAATGTAATTCCATCATATGTGTATATATATTTATATTAATTGTAATTATTTAATAAAATAGATAAAATCTCACCTATACTCTCTACTTGAAAAGAACCATTCGAGCTGGATAGCGGAGAATACTGCTTAAATAAAATTTTTCTTGACCTAACTAGGAATTGACTTAATTTTTTTTTTTTTTTTTTTTCATATTACTTGTTTTCTATTAAGGTTTCGGTGCTCGTAATTATCTCTAGATTTAAAAACTTAACCACAAATGACTTATGATTTTGTATCGTTTCAGAAGTTTATGTCAGTAATTTATCTATACACACAGAGAGAGACGTTTATATATATATATATAATATTGCATATGAATATTATTCATTAATACTTATCTCTGTCCACATGTGAAAATGCAAATATTCATGAATTGAATATAATTATTCTATTGAGTTTCTGTGATATTAATTATCTCATTTAGAAGCTTGGGTGCAGAGATGATTTAAGATTCTGTCTTAGGAATTTATCTATACGCACACATATACATGTATACATATATAATAGTGCATATGAATATTATTCACGAGAATAAAAATTACCAAATGTTAAACACAATAAACAGCTTATCATTAAATTATTCCCAAAATTTATTCTTTTCTGTTAACAAATTACATGGTGTTTCAAAACTTTTCAATTCATCCTATCTCACCCTAGCTCAGTAACAATCTACCATGGGGCTCAAAACTTTTCAATATACTTCAACTCGGTGCAATTCTTTTGCTTATGGTTATTATTCGTTATTACCTCAACTGAAACTGTAACTGTTCAGTCATTGAATATAATTATTTATTCTAATGTTTCGGTGCTCATAATTGTCTCTAGATTTTGTAGCGTTAGCACACAGGTGTCTTATGATTTTGTAGCCTTACTTTATTTATGTCAGGAATTCATCTATACACACACACAAACATATATATATGTATATAATATTGCATATGAATATTATTCGTTAGTACTTGTCCCTGTCTATATCTGAAAATGCAACAGCTCCTGCATTCAATAGGATTATTAGTTTTCTATGATCGTAATTTATCTCTTGATTTAGAAGTTTGAGTGCATAGATGCTTGAGTGCACAGATGGTTTAAGATATTTCTTAGAAATTAATCTATACGCACAGGTATATACATATATATATATATAATATTGCATGTGAATATTATTAATGAGTATAAAAACTACAAATTGTTAAACAAAATAAACGGTAGTTGCCGCTTATCATTCAAATTTATTATTTTCTGTTAACAACTTACATGATGTTTCGAAAATTTTCAATCCATCCTATCTCACCCCGGCTCAGCAACAATCTACCATAGGGTTCAAAAACTTTTCAATATACTACAACTCGGTGCAATTCTTCTTCCTTAAAAGGAGATAAAGTGCAAAAGCGGCGCTTGATGTTAAAAATATTCTCTTTGCTTTAAAAGCACCCGATGGTCTTAAACTAAACTCGAATTTCTCCCTTCTTTTCATAAGATGCTGGTAATTACATTTCAGGACCTTATCTTCCCTCTGAACCCCCTTTAAAAAGTCTTAAACACATCTCTCTCTTCCCAACCTTGGGCCGCGGGTTTTTCTGTACTGAGTCAGGAGCTTAACAGTAGAGAGAGTGTAGATTGTATCTGGTTGTAAATTACCAAGAGCCTTGCTGCAAATTACAGAATAATTGCATTCGCTTTTCATTGCCGAAGAGATATTAAATTTTTGACTCGCAGCTATACCGTTTCTGGATTTTGCGGTTTTCTTCACGTTGGGTTGGGTTACTGCGTGTAAATTTATGCAGCTGCTGGCCATAAAAGGAAGAAATTAGCTCTTTTTTTTCATCCCCTTTGGTATATTATTAGATTTTTAAAATAATAATAATAATAAGGTGCAAAGGGTGGTATAAAATTTTAGTAACGCCTTCTTTTGTAGAAGGAAATTTTATTGAATAATTTTTAGTGCTTAAATAGATGTTATAGTTCCTGAATTGTGCATTTCGAGCATCTACAATACTTTCTGTTTCTTATTAAAGAGATATTTCAAAAATGCTTAAATTAGGAGCATAAATACTGAAAAAATATTGCGTTGGTAAGAAAGTAGGTTCAGTTTTACAATGTGCTTAAATATTTAAAACTGTAATTGCTTTCTTTCAAACATAATAAAATGTCTGTGAAATAAAGAAATAACGTATAAATAAGTAATATAAAAAAAAAAATGTAAGTCAATTCCTACTCTTTTTTCAGTATATTGCAGAAAGTCCTTTATAAATATTCTCATTAATTTTTTAAGTTTATTTGGTAGATATATGCAACTTAAATCTAAAAAAAACTAAAAATAATTAATTCATTTAAATTAATGAATTAATATTTGAAAAAATTGTATTAATATCAAGTGTGATCCACTAGAAGTTAAAAAAAATGTATTTGAACTTGAGAGGAGGATAAAAAAATATTTTATTAACGATTGAAAATTTGAACAAGACATACATATGGAGAGTGTGAGCTAATAGAAGGAATTGAAAAAAATGATGTTTAAAATGTAATTCAAATTGCTTTATCTTAAAAAAAATAATTACTAAACATATTTGTTTCTTTTAAATGAAAAATTTTAATTTAATTTTTTGCAGTGAATGACTTACTACTGTGTTCAAACCGCGGCGAATCACGTTGAATCTCTTCATTCGACTCAAAATGGTGTCCCCAGAGTAGTCTTTTGATTTAAACGAATAGCCAGAAGACGCACGGTGTGAATACTGCGGTTGAGGGAAGATCTGGGTTTCATTTTTGGAGAAAAAATCATGAAGAATCAATGCAGTGCGAGCTGGCGCATTCAGTGTTTTCTACACCAATCGAGATTTGACGGGTTTGAGGTCCAAAATGGAAATGACCGATCCTTTTGAAATTCGGTCATGATCAGCAAGTTCTCTAATTGTAAATCGATGATTTGAAAACAGAAATCTTTAATTATTTGGACTTGAGCTTTTTCGCTTGAGCTTGAGGGGTCGACCAGACCGATCTTGGTCTTCAAAACGTTTTCTCCTTTATTTGAACTGTTTCTACGACTTCTACACATTACTTTCCGATACAGGAATGCTCACCGAATGTCTTCTGCAAAATTCTATACTTTTCCACCAACAAAATTTAATGCAATTTCTTTGCTCACTTAATTCAGACATTTCAAATATCGCCGGAATCAGTTTTAGCGTCTCAAAAAGCAAAACATAACTGAAACACTAATGAATATATTGGCGTTAAATTTCACACAGATGTCGAGGACAGTGCCTACAAACTAAAAGAAAAAAAATTGAAATACCATAAGTGCCGGGAATTTTAAATTGAAAATTGGTCTTACTTTATGGAGACAGTATTATTCGACCTGAAACTACAGCTATTCAGGTATTAAATATAATTGTGTTTTTTAGGGTTTTGCTGCTCATAATTATCTCTAGATTTTGAAGCTTAAGTGTACGGAGGACTTACGATTTTGCATTCTTTCCTGACTTATGTCAAGAATTTATCCATACGCATACACATACACACACATATATATAGAAATATTATTGCATATGAATATTATTCATTTGTTCTCGTTGCTGTCCACATCTGAAAATATAACTGTTTTGCATTGAATATAATTATTTCATTTAGGTTTCTGTGCTCGTAATTATGTTCAGATTTAGAAGTTTAAGAGCATAGATGCTCACAAATGGTTTAAGATATTTCTTAGGAATTAATCTATACGCACAGAAATATACGTATACATATATAATATTGCATGTGAATGTTATTCATGAGTATAAATACTACAAAATGTTAAACAAAATAAACGGTAGTTGCCGCTTATCAAAAATTTATTCTTTTCTGTTAGCAACTTACATGATGTTTCAAAAATTTTCAGTCCTTCCTATCTCACCCTAGCTCAACAACAATCTACCATAGGGCTGAAAACTTTTCAATATACTACAACTCGGTGCAATTCTTCTTGCTTAAAAGGAGATAAAATGCAAAAGCGGCGCTGTGATGTTAAAAATATTCTCTTTGCTTTAAAAGCACCGATGGTCTTAAACTAAACTCGAATTTCTTCCTTCTGTTCATAAGATGCTGGTAATTACATTTCAGGACCTTATCTTCCCTCTCAACCCCCACACCTCTTTACCTCTTTTAAAAAGTCTCAAACACAGCTCTCTCTTCCCAACGTTGGGCCGCGGGTTTTCTTTTTTCTGAGTCAGGAGCAGCTTAACAGTAGAGAGAGTGTAGATTGTATCTGGTTGTAAATTACCAAGAGCCTTGTTGCAAATTACAGAATAATTGCATTCGCTTTTCATTGCCGAAGAGATATTAAATTTTCGACTCGCAGCTATACCGTTTCTGGATTTTGCGGTTTTCTTCACGTTGGGTTGGGTTACTGCGTGTAAATTTATGCAGCTGCTGGCTATAAAAGGTAGAAATTAGCAATTTTTTTTCATCCCCTTTGGTATATTATTAGATTTTTAAAATAATAATAATAATAAGGTTCAAAGTGTGGTATAAAATTTTAGTAACGCCTTCTTTTGTAGAAGGAAATTTTATTGAATAATTTTTAGTGCTTAAATAAATGTTATAGTTCCTGAATTTTGCATTTCGAGCATCTACAATACTTTCTGTTTTTATTAAAGAGATATTTCAAAAATGCTTAAATTAGGAGCATAAATACTGAAAAAATATTGCGTTGGTAAGAAAGTACGTTCAGTTTTTACAATGTGCTTAAATAGTTAAAACTGTAATTACTTTCTTACAAACACAGTAAAATGCCTGTGAAATAAAGACATAAAAAATGATGATGCCGAAGAGATATTAAATTTTCGACTCGCAGCTATACCGTTTCTGGATTTTGCGGTTTTCTTCACGTTGGGTTGGGTTACTGCGTGTAAATTTATGCACTGGCTGGCCATAAAAGGAAGAAATTAGCCATTTTTTTTCGTTTCCCTTTGATATATTATTAGATTTTTAAATTAATAATAACAATAATAATAAGGTGCAAAAGGGTGGATCACGGAAAGATATAAAATTTTTATAACGCCTTCTTTTATAGATGGGAAATTTTATTGAATATCCTTTAGTGCTTAAATAGATGTTATATTTCCTGTATTTTGCATTTTGAGTATCTACAATACTTTCTCTTATTAAAGAGATATTTCAAAAATGCTTAAATTAGTAGCATAAATACTAAAAAATTATTACGTGTAAGAAAGTACGTTTATTTTTTACAGTGTGCTTAAATAGTTAAAACTGTAATTACTTTCTTACAAACACAGTAAAATGCCTGTGAATCAAAGACATAAAAAATGATATTTAAAATGTAATTCAAGTTGCATTATCTTCAAAAAATAATTACTAATCATATTTGTTTTTTTAAATGAAATTTTTTAATTTAATTTTTCCCAATGTATGATTTACTACTGTGTCCAAAAAGTAAATACAATTTTTATTTTGTTTCAAAACCTCTTTATTTATTCTTCTAAATTTATTACATCGTCTTCAAAGTAATCCCCTCCGGACACAATGCATTTATACCAACGCTTTACCAATGCTCAATTCAAGCTAAAAAGTCATCGGCACGGATGGTCTGCAAAGCACGCGGAGATTCGCGTTGGATCTCTACAAATGACTGAAAACGGTGTCCCCGGAGTGGTCTTTAGAGTTAAAGGAATAACCAGAAGTCGCACGGTGTGAATACTGCGTCTGTGAAACGATATGGGTTTCCTTTTTGGGTTAATTTTTGGAGCTAATCTATACTCACAGATATAAACGTATACATATATAATATTGCATGTGGATATTATTCATGAGTATAAAAACTACGAAATATTAAACAAAATAAACGGTAGTTGCCGCTTATCATTAAAATTTATTCTTTTCTGTTAACAACTTACATGACGCTTCGAAAAATTTCAATCCATCCTATCTCACCCTGGCTCAACAACAATCTACCATAGGGTTCAAAAACTTTTCAATATACTACAACTCGGTGCAATTCTTCTTGCTTAAAAGGAGATAAAGTGCAAAAGCGGCGCTTGATGTTAAAAATATTCTCTTTGCTTTAAAAGCACCGATGGTCTTAAACTAAACTCGAATTTCTTCCTTCTTTTCATAAGATCCTGGTAATTACATTTCAGGACCTTATCTTCCCTCTCACCCCCCCCTCTTTTAAAAAGTCTCAAACACAGCTCTTTCTTCCCAACCTTGGGCCGCGGGTTTTCCTTTTTCTGAGTCAGGAGCAGCTTAACAGTAGAGAGAGTGTAGATTGTATCTGGTTGTAAATTACCAAGAGCCTTGCTGCAAATTACAGAATAATTGCATTCGCTTTTCATTGCCGAAGAGATATTAAATTTTCGACTCGCAGCTATACCGTTTCTGGATTCTGCGGTTTTCTTCACGTTGGGTTGGGTTACTGCGTGTAAATTTATGCAGCTGCAGGCCATAAAAGGAAGAAATTAGCTCTTTTTTTCATCCCCTTTGGTATATTATTAGATTTTTAAAATAATACTAATAATAAGGTGCAAAGGGTGGTATAAAATTTTAGTAACGCGTTCTTTTGTAGGAAGGAAATTTTATTGAATATGTTTTAATGCTTAAATAGATGTTGTGGTTCCTGAATTTTGCATTTTGAGCATCTACAATACTTTCTCTTATTAAAGAGATATTTCAAAAATGCTTAAATTATTAGCATAAATACTAAAAAATTGCGCTGGTACGTTCAGTTTTTATAGTGTGCTTAAATAGTTGAAATTGTAATCCCTTTCTTTAAAACACAATAAAATGCTTGTAAAATAAAGAAATAACACATAAAAAATAATGTAATAAATGTACCTAAAATTTTTTTTTATGCTTTCTTTAAATAATTAATAAACATTTTTGTTTCTTTTACATGAAAAGTTTTAATTTATACAATGCACTGCTTACAGTGAATTATAAATTAAATAATTCGCTGTTAAAAGAAGTATTTGAATGATTTTTTTTCTGTTGTTGTTCTAATTCAGTTGGCAATACAGAGACAGTTAATCTTTATGCCCTAAGAGTGGGCTTCCCAGGGAGCACGTGTAGCTTGAAGATATGCTATACACGCGACTAGCACTACCCCTGCAACGCTCTACGACCATATTGGACAAGGAACTATGGTTTAAAGTGGAACCCGAAACCTGAGGTACCAAGCGCCAGAGTATATTATTCATTATTACCTGTCTAAACCTGCAACTGCAAATGTTCAGGCATTAAATATCATTGTTTCTTTTAGAGTTTTGGAGCTCGCAATTATCTCTCGATTTTAAGCATAAGTGAACAGATGACTTATAATTTTGTGTCATTTCTTGAATTATGGCAGCAGTTTATCTATACGCACTCAAATAAATGTATACATATACAACAGTGCATATGAATATTATTCATGAGAATAGAAACTACAAAATATTAAACACAATAAACAATAGTTGCAGATTATCATTAAATAATCTCCAAATTTATCCTTTTCTGTTAGCAACTTACATGATGTTTAAAAAACTTTTCAATCCATCATATCTCACCCTGGCTCAACAACAATCTACGATAGGGCTCAAAAACTTTTCAATATACTTCAACTCGGTGCAATTATTTTTGCTTAAAAGGAGATAAAGTGCAAAAGCGGCGCTGTGATGTTAAAAATATTCTCTTTGCTTTAAAAGCCCCCGATGGTCTTAAACTAAACTCGAATTTCTTCCTTCTTTTCATAAGATGCTGGTAATTACATTTCATGACCGTATCTTCCCTCTCCCCTCTTTTAAAAAGTCTCAAACACAGCTCTCTCTTCCCAACCTTGGGCCGCGGGTTTTTCTTTACTGAGTCAGGAGCAGCTTAACAGTAAAGAGAGTGTAGATTGTATCTGGTTGTAAATTACCAAGAGCCTTGCTGCAAATTACAGAATAATTGCATTCGCTTTTCATTGCCGAAGAGATATTAAATTTTCGACTCGCAGCTATACCGTTTCTGGATTTTGCGGTTTTCTTCACGTTGGGTTGGGTTACTGCGTGTAAATTTATGCAGCTGCTGGCCATAAAAGGAAGAAATTAGCTCTCTTTTTTTTCATCACCCTTTGGTATATTATTAGATTTTTACAATAATAATAATAATAAGGTGCAAAAGGGTGGAGCACGGAAAGGTATAAAATTTTAGTAACGCCTTTTTTTGTAGATGGGAATTTTGATATCTTTTAGTGCTTAAATAGATGTTATAGTCCCTGCATCTTGCATTTCGAGCATCTACAATACTGTCTCTTATTAAAGAGATATTTCAAAAATGCTTAAATTAGGATCATAAATAGTAAAAAATTATTGCGTTGGTAAGAAAGTACGTTCAATTTTTTACAGTGTGCTTAAATTGTAAAAACTGTAAATAATTTCTTTCAAACACAATAAAATGCCTGTGAAATAAAGAAATTACATATAAAAAATAATGTTTAAAATGTAATTTATGTTGCTTTATCTTAAAAAAATAATTACTAAACACTTTTTTTTTTTTTTTGATGAAAACTTTAACTTAATTTGTTTGCAATGAATGATTTATTTTTTAAAAATAACATCATCTACGGGAAATTAAATTAAATACATTTTTAAATCATATGTAGACTTTAATTTATTGTTTTTTAATAAAAAATTAATCTAACTTTATTTCTTTAATTTAATTTTCAATATAGGTAATATATATATTTTTTTAATATTTTAATTTATTTATCTATATAAAATTAGAAATTAATCGTAATTTTATTGAACTAATAGTAATAATTTTTTTTATTATCATTAATTAAATTCTCTCACTCGCCACTTATTTTCTACAATATTAATTAAATCATGATTTGCTCATATAAATGTGTTAATCTATGAAAGTTATAGTTTATACTTTTACTAATATTTAATATTTTGTCTAAAAATTGCATATTCTATTGTAAATGAAAGATATTAAAACAGTTATATATATCACAAAAAAACTTCAAAAATTGTTTAAAAGTAACAGAGTCATCACCACAAGTTATCTATAAGAAAATAGTTGTGTGTTTTAAAAAATTTACAGATATTTTTAATTAAATTGTTTCAACAGAAAGAAATTGCAATTTGCATTTAAATTCTTGCTGATAATGCTGGAATTTCAAAAGGATCGGTCAATTCCATTTTAAAAGACGTTTTGGGGCTCAAACGCGTTAAATCACGATTACGAAAAACATCTTCGCGTTGAAGTGTGTGAAACAATGCTTATATATAAATACAGTATATTATACAGTTATGAAAACATTTAATTTCCCCGTGAATATAATGATTCTTAAAATTCTTGTTTATTAATGAAAATCTTCACATCTTTTTCTTTTAAGAGTCGCTTTTATATGAACTAAAGCTAAGACAAAATCCATTTTACTTCATTTCAATCTTGATTTTTTTTAACTGAGAACCTCATTTCATTCTTTCTATTAGAGTCATTGACTTCCCAAATCAACCTTTTAAAACTCAGAAACCATTTAAAATGAACTTCCTTTTAGATTTCTGAATGGATTTTAAAATTGAAGGACTTTATAAAGTTGTATTTTTTCCAGCGAGATAGTTTCTTTTCTAGAAATGTATATTGCCATATTCCTACATGAAAAATTTTTTTTTTTCGGAGTATAAAAATTAGATACAAAAGTATTAATTAAATATCTAAATAGTTAAGAAATATTTGAAACAAAAGATCAGATATCTAAAGAAAATAAAAATAAAGAACTAATTTATATTAACAGTAACAATACAAAGCTGGTAGTGAAAAATAATAATAAAATAAAAATGTTTTTTTATTAAATATCATTTCGAAGTCACATAATATAAATATAAAAAGTAGTTTTAAAGAAATAAAAAAAAAACATTTATGCAAATTTTTCTTCAAAATTATATTATATATTTTTTTTCCTTAAAATTATTTCAAAATAAAATAAATTTTGAAAAAATGTATATATTGTAGCATTTTTTTCTCACGGGAGAGTTTTGGAATTACATTTCGAGGTTTGGTTTGTTTTCTCGCTCTACGGTCATTTTGTGCACACTTTAGACTAAACAGACCGGGACCTACAGTTTAAAGTGGATTCCGAACCACTACAAACATCCATAGCGCCACCGGGACCCGAACCCGAAAAATGTGGTACCGAGCGCCAGGGCGCTATCCACTCGGCCATTCAGGCCCTTACATTTCGAGGACAGAGGAATGTATGTTATTTGAAAAGCATATAATAATAACCTATCACTAAAATTTGACAACATTCAAGCAGTATTGTGGATAGTTATATTACATGCAGTTAGGTTTTGTATGCATGAGAACAACCTGTCACTCAAATCTGGTAGCAGATATTCGGTATCATGTATAATGAGACTAATAAAATTAACGAATACAAGTGCAAAGTTCAGAGGTATTTTTATGTAAATAATTAATATACTTATTCACATAGTATTAAAAATAAAATGAATTTCACATATTACGATTTTATAACACTAAGAAAAAAGCATGAAAAATTTTCACTTTTGTTGAAAATTCTTTTTACAAGTGAATAAAATACTATCAGTGCAGTTTTAATGAAAAAATATTAATTTAATTATCAACGATCAATTCCATAAAGTAAACAACAAAAAAATTATTTGCTTCATTTTGTACAAAATACAGAAAATCAATTCACTTTTAGGATTTAAAACTATCACCTTTAATTAATAATACAAATTTTTAATAAATTAGTGCAAATGAGGATATACTACCTTTACTTAATATTAATTTCGAAAAAATATTTTGTACATCACTGGTTAACAGATTGAATGAATTAGGAAAATGAAGACTCGATTTCCTCAAAACGTCCTTTCAAATTAGCTTGCAGATATGATTTTATGCTTCCCTAATTTTCATAATTAATGTTTCTCTGATATATGCTAGTGATTTATTTTATTTTAGTTAATTCTGTTAGAAAAACATGAATGAGGAAAACAAAAATAAATTCGCAAATTTTTTTAACAGCGATCAGTTTACTTTTTATGAACATACAATTAGTAATAATTAATCATCGCGTAGTAAATTTAAATAAATAAATAATTAAATGAATAAATTATAAACTAACTTATATAAATTTCAGGCTAATGAAATAATTGAATTCGAAATTGTGTAAACAAATACAGTCTTACTTTCATATAACAAAAAAAAAAAAAAAAAAAAAAATTAAGTTATGTGAAACTCAAACATATAACAAACATGCATATCTGGAAGTTTTGTCTTTCATTTATTCATATACTGAGATATTTAAGGGTTTTAGATTTGTGTTTGCGTTAACTAAGTAAGTGTCACTTGTTAATAAAACTTCCTACAGCTGCTATAGTTTATTATAATTTTTAGGCCTTACCAAAACTTTAAACTCCCTCTTTCCCATAATAATAGTAGCAAGTGAATATTTAAACTGGAATTATTAGCAAATACAGCTGTAAGTTATATTGAAGAGCAAAATAGAGAAGATTATAATTAAAATTTAAAAAAAAATGTTTCATTGTATCTGTCATTTGTTTTGACACATCTTTCAATTTTTAAATTAACTTAATTATAACGAATTATAATTTTTTTTTCTAATTTCATCAACTGATCGAAATTTATTGTTTTATTTCAGTTGCATTTGAGCCCATTGTAAAAGTAAAATAAGAAAAGAGAATTTTCATTTAAAGATAGAGTTGCGGTTATCCAGTTCTTGAAGTATCAAAAGAAAAACAAATAAATTCAGAAAGGTGAAATTATGTTAATTGCAAATAATTTAAGTGCAACAGAATGACATATGAAAAATTTGAGAACGTTCTTCAGAAAAAATAAAAATAATGCTGATTAACCAGTGAAAATAATGCGGATGTTGATTCTTTAAATAAATCAAAACTGTGGAAGTAAATGCAAAGATTGGGAAGAAAAACTTAAAACACATAGATATATTCTTCTTAGAAGAAGATGCTCCATAAAACCTGCAACTCACGCTATTGAAATTCCCATATCTACATTATTTCAAATTTTGAAGTATGGATGTAATAAACCGGATTTAAAATATGGTCACGTTCAGTAATGAAATTTAAATATTGAGAAAATAACTGAACACTCAAAATAAAAAAATTAGGACTAATATTTTTAATTTATTGTTTAATTTAATCTAGAACTTTGATAATAAATATTGTGATCTACAATTATTTTCCTTGCTATTACTATTATGGGGTAAATTAAATTTATCAACTGCTACTGTTATTAGACAGTTGGAATATTGAATACCACGTACTGTACTATTGAACACTACTACAACTAGTACCCCTACTACAACAACTATATTGATTACTACTACTATTGAATCACTTACTACTACTACTAATAATAATAATACTATTGCATGACCTGCTACTACTATCACTACAACTACTACTACCTTTAAAAAATGTTTATAACAAACTGCAAATTTCGAAAAAACCGAATTTTATTCCGAAAAATTTAGCCTTCTAAAGCTAAGAGTGTAAAAAAGCAATTAATTGGTGTAAACATTGCAAATTCTTTCGATTTACAAATATATGTTATCATAAACATGAAAATTTGCAACTATATTTAAATTAACGCGTAACTGTAACTGCACTTATTTTTTCACATAACTAATGAAGTGTTTTTTAGATGTAACAAAATACAAACATTTAAATAAGTGTTAAAGAAATATTTCGTAAAATACACATTTTAAATGATAAATAATAATGCAACAATGTTTGTTTTCTTCTGAAGCGCTTCATACAACGACTGACCTTCTTAAGATTCAGCAACAAACATAAATAACGCATAACCACTTCAAGGCAGATCATTTTAACAACGCTTGTAAAATAAAGTTACAATGATGGGATTATACAAACATTCTCCTCCAAATTGCGTCTGAAGCTGCTATCATATAACAGTAAATCCGCATCCACATGCCATAAAACGGATGTAAAATATGACCACGTATCGAGACGGCTTCCTAAGTGTATATATGGGCAAAAAGAAAACCACGAAGAAACAGGGGTAAAACTAATCCCTTTAAAAGCTTCTTTCACATCAATAGGCAATAAAATATTACGGATGATATCGTTTTATAGGTTTTATCTATTCGAGTCATCCTAGTATGAAAATGTAAAGAGTGCAAACACTAGGACACAGAACCATTGGTAACAAAGTCAGGAATTTTTCAATATCAACGTGCATTCAAAATCTGGCTTCAGAATCCCAGGAAAAATATAAATAAATAATTCAATATTTACAAATGGTAATCTGGAAAATGTAACTGCAAAAATTTGTCATAAATGTTTCATGGCAAGCAAATAAAAGTGTTTCTTTATTTATTGCATATTTTATAATATACTTTGCAGTGGAATCCTAAAATGCTTAACATTTTCAATTTCAATTTAAAGAAGTAATTTTTATGTAATATTTTAGACTATTATACTTATTTTAATTCTTTTCAATGCATATATGTTGGTAATTATACGTCAAAATGAAATTTAAACATTGAATAGAAATTTATTTTTAATATTACTCATTTATATTATATAATATAATTCATCAATCAAAATGTCAATCATAAATTTATCAGTTAATTCAGTTATAAATTTATCTTAATAATGTAAATCGAGCATCAACTTTATAAACAATGTTTTTAACAAGAAGCAAATTTCGTAAAAAACCCAATTTTAATCAGAAAAAATTCAGCTTGCACATAAAGGAAATGATATTTTCCTAATTTGTAATGATACATTTTTTTATGTAAAAAAACAAAACAAAAAACAATTAATTGGTTTTAAAAATTGGAAATTCCTTCGATTTACAAATATATCATATTATAAACATGAAAATTCTCAAAATTATTTAAATTAACGCATAACTGTAACTGGACTAAACACAAACACAAAAACAAGTTTCAAAAAATAGTTTTCTAAAATAATTTGTGTTTTGCAGATTATTCCATGTGAATTTAAAGAAATATTTTAAATGATAAATAAAAATGCAACAATGTTTATTTTAATCTGAAGTGCTTCATACAACGACAGACCTTCTTAAGATTCAGCAACAAACATCAATAACGCATAACCACTTCAGGGCAGATCATTTTAACAACGCTTGTAAAATAAAGTCACAATGATGAGATTATACAAACATTCTCCTCCAAATTGCGTCTGAAGCTGCTATCATATAACACTAAATCCGCATCCACATACCATAAAATGGATGTAAAATATGGTCACGTATCGAGACGGCTTCCTAAGTGTATATATTGGCAAAAAGAAGGCCAAGCAGAAACAGGGATAAAACTAATCCCTTTAAAAGCTTCTTTCACATCAATAGGCAATAAAATATTACGGATGATATCGTTTTATAGGTTTTATCTATTCCAGTCATTCTAGTATGAAAATGTAAATAGTGCAAACACTAGGACGACTGGTAACAAAGTCAGGAATTTTTCAATATCAACGTGCACTTACAATCTGGATCTACACAGCTTCTGGCTTCAGAATCCCAAGAAAAATATAAATAAATAATTCAATATTTACAAATGCTAATCTGGGAAATGTAACTGCAAAAATTTGTCATAAATGTTTCATGGGCATGCAAATAAAAGCGTTTTTTATTTATTGCATATTTTATAATATATTGTCTAGTAGAATCCTAAAATGCTTAAATTTTTCAATTTCATTTAAAAGAAGAAATTTTTTTAGTAATTTTTTTTGACTATCATACTTATGTTAATTCATTTAAGTTACATATGTTTTGGTAATTCACATCAAATTGAAATTTAAACATTCCATAAAAATCTAATTTTAATATTATACATTTTTATTATATAATGTAATGATAATAATAAAAATGCTTAATGTAATGATCATTCAAAATGTTTATCATAAATTTATCAGTTAATTCCCTTATAAATTTATCTTAATAGTGTAAATCCAGCTGGTGTTGTGTTAAAAAGAATGTTTTTATCGAATTACAAATTTAGGGAAAAAAAAAAATAATTTAAGCATAAAAATTCAGCTTAGACCTCAAAGAAAATGTTATTTTCCTATTCTGTATTGATAAACTATTTTATGTAAAAAATTAATTGATGTAATCATAGGAAATTCTTACGATTTACAAATATATGTTCCTTTAGAGAATCTTAATAAGTTAACACTACTGTGTCCAAAAAGTAAGAACCATTTTTAATTTAAAATTCCCGGTGCTTATGGAATTTCCATTTTTTTCCTTTTTACGATGATAGTACTGTCATTGACATCTGTGGGAAATGTGACGTCAAAATATTCATTTGTGTTTAAGTTACGCTTGGCTTTGTCAGATGCTAAAACTGATTCCGGCGATTTTTGAAATGTCTGAATTAATTGAGCAAAGAACATACATTACATTTTGTTTCCGGAAACGTATACAATGTTGCAGAAGGCATTCGGTGAGCATTCCTATATCGCAAAAAAATGTTTGGAAGGGTTATAAACAGTTCAAAGAAGGCAGAGAACACGAGGACGAAGAGCCCTCTCGTCGACCAACAACCTCAACCGACGAAGTTCAATTCCAAAAAAGTAAAAAAAGTCCAATATGTTTAAAAAGTACTTTCCTGAAATAATTTGTATTTTAAAGAATATTCATTATGGATTTCGCGAAATATTTTAAATGATAAATAGCATTGCAACAATGTTTATTTTCTTCCTAAATACTTCATACAACGACTTATCTTATTAAGAATCAGCAACAACATAAATAACACATAACCACTTGAAGGCAGATCATTTTAACAACACTTGTAAAATAAGAGTTACAATGATGGTATTATACAAACATTCTCCTCCAAATTGCGTCTGAACCTGCTATCATATAACAGTAAATCCGCATACACATACCATAAAACGGATGTAAAATATGGTCACGTATCGAGACGGCTTCTTAAGTGTATATATGGGCAAAAAGAAAGCAAAGAAGAAACAGGGATAAAACTAATCCCTTTAAAAGCTTCTTTCACATCAATAGGCAATAAAATATTACGGATGATATCGTTTTATAGGTTTTATCTATTCCAGTCATCCTAGTATGAAAATGTAAAGAGTGCAAACACTAGGATGGTAACAAAGTCAGGAATTTTTCAATATCAACGTGCACTCAAAATCTAGATCTACTATTGCTTCTGGCTTCAAAATCCCAGGAAAAATATAAATAAATAATTCAATATTTACAAATGCTAATCTGGAAAATGTAACTGCAAAATGTTTTCATAGAAGTTTCATGCCATGCAAATAAAAGTATTTTTATTTATTTATTGCATATTTTATAATATATTGTCTAGTAGAATCCTGAAATATTTAAATTTTTCAATTTCAATTTAAAGAAGCTATTTTTTAGTAATTTTTCAGGCTATCATACTTACGTTAATTCATTTCAGATGCAAGTATTTTGGTAAATATACGACACAATGAAATTTAAACATTGAATAGATATTTAATTTTAATATTATACATTTGTATTGTATAATATAAATGATCGATCAAAATCTTAATCATAAATTTATTAGTTAATTAAGTTTTAAATTTATCTTAATAATATAAATCTAGCAGGTGTTACTTTAAAAAGAATTTTATTAACAAGTATCAATTTTCGAAAAAAAATGAATTTTAATCAGAAAATTTTTCGTACATATAAAATAAAAATGTTATTTTTCTAATTTGTAATGATAAATTGTTTTATGTAAAAAAAAATCATGCGATCATGCCATCAAACATTCCTGCCAGGATTTGAATCTGAAGCCTGTGGTACCAAAAGCCGGAGCAGTAGCCAATTGGCTAACAGGGCGCCCAGTTTTAATGTCATAATGATAAATGTTTGATAAATATAACGAATTTTACCATTTTTTTTAATGATTTCAATCATTTGATATCCAGTATGCAGATTTCCTCTTGCATTTGCGTTTATTTTATTCAAAAGCTGTTAAACATGTTAATTTAACGTATTTATTTTCTCTTATTATTAAATAATGAATGAACAATCACAAAAAGAGCTTTTCATGAAACAAGCTACTTGTTTGGCGTGATTTTAACATCTGAATGTCACCAGTTTTTGATTTGGTTTGATTTGTCCCTCTACTGTCATTTTTTCCACTTTGGGCAATTAGACAGGCATCTATAGTTTAACGTGGATTCCAAACTGCTAACAAACATTCATACTATAGCCAGGACATGAGCATTGTGTACCAAAGACCGGAGCGCTAACCAATTTGGTCATCAGGTCACCCAGTATTTATGCCATAATGATATATGATGCAATATGATTTTACCATGTTTATCATCAATTTCAATCATTTGACATCCAATATGCAGATTTTATCTTGCGTTTGCATTTATTTTATTCAAAAGCTGTTAAACGGTTAAAGTTAATTTAACGTATTCATTTTTTTCTTATTAAATAGTACTCATGACTTATTAATAGTACTTTGCTTGTATGATTGATCATACAAAAAAAAGTTTCAAAGTATTATATTAACCACTACAAGTAGATATTTGTATTTTCCTATAAATCTATTCTTAATGAATATTTCATCGTTAAAAGATGCATTGCCAAAGTTGTGGTGTGAAGCTTTTTATTTACACATTCTGTAAGGAAGATTTAACGTATTACTTCTGAACAGTATGCACCAGACTATTACAAAATTTTCTAGTTTTCATTGACTTAATAGCTATTCGTGTTAACACGAACCCAGATGTCACGAAAACATTGGGCTGCTTCCTTAAACAAAGATGAGCCGTTGTCAAGATAGACAACTCAATAAATATGCATACGCTCTTCATTTACTATTCATTTTTTTTCTTTTCTGTTCTTTTGTCTGTTTCAGTATTCATTAATTCATTCTCTTCTTCTTAACTATACTATTTATATTCATTTCATGTTAGTTCTTTGATATAATATTCCAGATGTATCCTATCTTTCGTAATATAGTTGTCAATTGCATATCATTTCACCGTAATATTAGTTAATCAATAAATGCTAATTATCGTCACATTTTGCTTGTATTAATACCCTTTTTAATTAAAAAAAAACTTCGATAATTATAGTAAAAAATTCTAAATTGTTTCTCTAAAAAGTACAAACTACCTTTAAACCACCATAAGGTTGTATTTATTATACGACATAGTACCACTGCTAAATTGCCAGTTTTAACTGAAGTTTTTAAAAGTGGCGATTTGACAATAGTTTGTAATTAAAATATTGTTAAATTGACAACTTAATAGCAATCATACAAAAGAGTCAATTTCCCAAGGTTTTTGGCATAAAAAATATTGAAAAATTGCTGTATTTAACAGTAACGATTTCACGAACTTTTAAACATAAAAATATTGCAAAATTGCCATATCTGACACCAAATATCCAAAATTGTATTGCATTGTAACCAAATATCCAAAATTGTATTGCATTGTAACCAAATATCCAAAATTGTATTGTATTGTAACCAAATATCCAAAATTGCCATATTGCCCTGTAAACCGCCATAAGTGTGTAGTGATTTGACGACACAATACCCTTGCTAAATTGCCACTTTTAAAACAAATTTTTAAAAATGGCGATTTGACCAGGGATTTTAATAGCAATCATTCAAAGGAAGCAATTCTCCAAGGCTTTAAGCATACAAATTCTGCAAAATTGGCATATTTTGCAGTGACGATTTCACGAACCTTTAAACATAAAAATATTGTAGTATTCCATATCTGACTCTGAATATCCAAAATTGTATTGCATCCAAATATCCAACATTGCCATATTACCCTTTAAACCACCATAAGTTTGTAGTCGTTTGACGGCAAAATACCCCTGCTAAATTGGCACTTTTGATGCAAATTTTAAAAAATGGCGATTTGACGAGAAGTTTTAATTAAACTCCTGTGAAATTGTCATTTTAATAGCAACCATTGATAAGAGACAATTCTATAAGGCTTTAAGCAAAAAAATACTGAAAAATTGCCATATCTGACTTCAAATATACAGAATTGTATTGTACTGTATCCAAATATCCAAAATTGTCCTATTGTTCTTTAAGCCACCATAAGTTTGTAGTCATTTGACGACAAAATATCACTGCAAAATTGCCCCTTTTAACACAAGTTTTTAAAAGCGGCGATTTGGAGATGGTTTTTAATTAAACTTCTCTGAAAATGTCATTTTAATAGAAAGCATTCAAAAGAGGCAATTCCACAAAGTTTTAAGCATAAAAATACTGAAAAATTGCCTCTTTTAACACAGACGATTTTATGAAGCTTTAAACATAAAATACTAAAAATTACAATATTTAGCAGTGACTATTTCTCAAGGCTTTAAACATAAAAATACTGAAAAATTGCTATATTTAACAGGGACAGTTTCACAAATCTTTAAGCATAAAAATACTGAAAAATTACCACATTTAGCAGTGTCTATTTCTCAAGGCTTTAAACATAAAAATACTGAAAAATTGCTATATTTAACAGGGACTATTTCACAAATCTTTAAGCATAAAAATACTGAAAAATTTCCGTATCTAATAGTGACGATTTCATGAAGCTGTAAACATAATAGTAACATTGCAAAATTGCCTGATCTGACAGTGACGATTCCATGAGGCTTTAAGCATAAAAATACAACAAAAGTGCCATAATTAACGGTGACGATTCCACGAATCTTTATATCTAAAAACATTGTTCAAATGGCACTATCTAAAGTAGTCAATTAAATGAGGGGACAATTTAACGAGGATAAATTGCATTAACCATTTCAGGGACGAATGTCTTAAACAAATCGTCTTATCAGACAAACCTAAATAATTTTTGCTATATACAGATAATTGACACTTTCAAAATTTTTTAAATTATTTTAATATGTTGTATTAATTTTATTTCGTTAGCAATTAAGTGATGCACAAAATAATAATCATAAACGATATTTACATGCACAAAAAACTAATATACTCATACAACGCCATTGAGCATTAGTTCTAGGAAATTAAATATTTTTTTATAGTCTACTACGGTGTTCAAAGAGTAAGATCAGTTTTTAATTTAAAATTCCCAGGGCTTATGGAATTTCAATTTTGTTTTCTTTTTTAGGTTGCTGGCGCTGACCTTGACATCTGTGTGAAATTTGACGTCAAAATATTCATTAGAGTTTGAGTTACGCTTGGCGTTATGAGACGCTAAAAATGATTCCTCCCATTTTTGAAACGGCCTGATTAATTGAGCAAAGAACTTGCATTAAATTTTATTTGCGGAAACGTATGGAATGTTGCAGAAGGCATTCGGGGAGCAAACTATATCGGAATGAAATATTTAGAAGTGGTATAAACAGTTCAAAGAAGGCATAGAACGCGTTGAAGACAAAGAGCCTTCTGGTCGACCATCAACCTCAACCGACGTAGCTCACGTCCAAAAAATTAAAGATTTGGTACTTGCAAACCGTCGATTTACAATTAGAGATCTTGTTGATGAAGTTGGAATTTCAAAAGGATCGTTCAATTCCAGTTTGGGTCCCAAACACGTCTAATCTCGATTGGTACCGAAAACACTGAATGCGCCAGCTCAAACTGCTTTGATTCTTCGTGACGTTTTCACCAAAACTGAAACCCATATCTTTCCATAACCACCGTATTCACACCGTGCGACTTATGGCTATTCCTGAAACTCAAAACACCACTTCGGGGACACCGCTTTGTGTCGATTGAAGAGATTCAACGTAATCGTCGCGTGTTTGGAAGACAACCCCTGCCGATGACTTTTTAGCATGCATTCAGGATTTTAAAAAAAGTTGCCATAAGTGCATTGTATTGAAAGAGATTTCTTTGAAGGAGATGAAATAAATTTGGAAGAATAAATAACGAGTTTTTGAAAAAAAAAAAAAATTGGTCTTACTTTTTGGACAAAGTAGTATACAGCTATTCTTCGCTATCTTATTATAGAGCTTAATATATTAGAATAGCTGATAAATGGTAATGATCAATAAGCGTGATTGAAATTTTATGACTAAAATAATGGGGTTCTATAAAAAGCCAATATATTATCTGTTTTATAAGATTTAATATAATTGATTCCATTAGATAAATAACTCTGTGTTATTAAAAAAAAAAATGGAGGTCTAGTTCTTTTTTCACTGGCCTTTCAGATATGAGCTATCACTTCTTCACACCTGGCTGCCACTTCCCTTATTGTAAAGTGGTAAATCCTTTACGTTTAGCTCATACCAGAGACAGTGATAAGATGCACATGTTTATCAGTAAGTTAAAGATGCATATTTTCATTGTTCTGCAAGAATAAAGAACTGGAAATTCACTTCCATACATCATTTAATTATACGTTTTGATCATTGTTTTAAAAATAAGCTTTTCTATTCGCTTGCCATTTTGAATCAATGTTCAACAAAATAAACTAAAATAAGTCTTAATTCTAGTACTAATTTCTGCGACGAAACATAAAAATAATAAAGAAATAGTAATGTAAATAATTTTGCCCTATAGTCTGCGTATGGATTACAGGGGATAAAAATCCCTTAACTTCATCATCTTAATTATTAATTAAAGGTATGAAAAAATAAATTAAACTTTAAAGAATGATAAAAAAAAGTTGCTTTAAGTTTTTGACAGTTTATACAGGTTTTTTTTTTCTTTTTTTAAATTTTTTATTGGGCCTGATGGTCGGGTGGCTAGTGATGACGCTCGGTAACACAGTCTTCGGTTCGGCTGTTGTAGTGGTTTGAATTCTACTTGAAACCGTATGCCTCGGTCTAATATGATCATAGCGCGTTGTGGGGGTAATGTTACTCGCGTCCGTATTATATCTTCAAGATACACGTAGTAATGAAGGTATAACAGCTAACAGTGGGGTAACCCTTGCTTATAGCATAAATATAACTGCATCTGTATTGCCAGCCGCATTAGAAAAAAAAATTTAAGATCACAAAAGTAAAGAAATTAATGGCAGAAAATAATTGGTGAAATTAAAAAAAATGCTTCAATTGGGGACAAACTAATAATATATATTGCACTAAAAGTGTATGCTCCAAAAATGCCAATGCTCCATAGAAAAAAAGTACCAAATTTTCCAATAAAAATTAATAGATACTTATTTTTTCTTATAGAAAGTCACAAAAGAAAATTTTATATTATTGATATATAAAAAGGAATATAAACATTATAAACAACACCAATATGCATTGCTCATTAAATCCTTAAGCCTATTTCCTTTAAATTCCTTCTGAAATGTAATACTTTGCTCGAAGCACAATTTGGGACACTTGAAGAGGAGACTGATAAAAAATGGAGTTTCCATTGTGCTATGTGGGGCCTCCACGACTCGCTATCAATCAGTTCTCACTGATGGAGCACTTCATCTGGTATCGTCCGCGAAAGAGTACATCTGAAATGGATGCGTGTCACTTAACAATAGCTTTGAATCGCAACCCTTGAGCGATTTGCACTTCTCAAATCTGTCTGAGTGGGTCTTTGCATCAGGAATAAATAGCATAAAAAGAGCAGCCGCCGAAAGAGCCCCTTTCGTAAAAGCATTTACGCACTTGGAGCAAAAATCTTCAAGTGCTTAAAATTTGTGTGATAGTTGTTGTTTCAGACAAGTTGTAACTTTTATTTACGAAAGTCTTATCATTATATTTATTTAAAGAAAGTAATGGAACGATATGTGTTGTTTCAGATATGATGTATATTTTATTTATGTATTATTTTATTATTTATTATGGATGGAAGTAATATTATTATGGTCCTATTATTACATTTACTTACAGAAAATTCTGTGCTTATATATGTTATTTCAAATGAATTGTAATTTTTAAGAAAGTACTATTATTACAAGTACTTACAGAAAATAAGACTATATGGGTTGTTTCATATATATTTATTGAAGTCTTATTATTAGATTTACTTACAGAAAATATTGTGCTGTATATGAGCTAATTTTATGCATTGTAACATTTTACGAAAATCTTATTATTACAACTACTTGCAGAAAATAATATGTTAATAAGTGTTATTTAAGATAAATTGTAAAATTTATTTATAGAGATCTTATTAATACAATTACATACAGAAGAAAGGAACATAAACATTATAAACTGCCCTAATACACATTGCTCATTAAATCGTCAAACCTCTTTCCTTTAAATTCCTTTCGAAATGTAATACTTTTCCCAAGGCACAATTCGAGACACTTGAAGAGGAGACTGATAAAAAATGGAGTTTCCATTGTGCCTTGTTTCTGTGGGGCCTCCACGACTCACTATCAATCAGTTCTCACTGATGGAGCACTTCATCTGGTATCATCAGCGAAAGAGTACATCTGAAATGGATGCGTGTCACTTAACAATAGCTTCGAATCGCAACCCTTGAGCGATTTGCACTTCTCAAATCTGTCTGAGTGGGGCTTTGCATGAGGAATAAATATTATAAAAAGAGCAGCCGCCGAAAGAGCTCCTTTCGTAAAAGCATTTAGGCACTTGAAGCAAAAATCTCCAATTGCATAAAACTTGTGTGATATATGTTGTTTCAGATACGCTGTAACTTTTATTTGTGAAAGTCTTATTATTACATTTACTTACAGAAAATATTGTTCTGATTTCAGATGCGTTGTATCTTTTATTTATGGAAGTCTCATTGATACAGAAATATTTGTGCTGATATGTGTTATTTCGGACACGTTGCACATATTATTTATGAAAGTCTTATTAATACAGAAATTTTTGTGCTGATATGTGTTATTTCAGATACGTTGTAAATTTTATTTACGAAAGTATTTTTTTATACTTTTACTTACAGAAAATAATATGATGATATTGGTTGTTTCAGATGTGTTGTAACTTTTATTTAAGAAAGTCTTATTATTACTTTGACTTACAGAAAATATTGTCTCGATATGGGTTGTTTCAGATACATTGCATATTTTATTTATGAAAACCTTACTAATACAGAAATTTTCGAGCTAATATACTTTTATACTTTTACTTACATAAATTTTTGGTTGATCATATATGTTGTATCTTTTATTTACGAAAGTCTTGTTATTACAATTGCTTGCAGAAAATATTATGTTGATAAGTGTTATTTAAGATAAATTGTAAACTTTATTTATAGATATATTATTAATACAATTACATACATAAAAAGGAACGTAAACAATATAAACTACATTGCTCATGATGTCCTCAAACCTCTTTATTTTAAATTTCTATCGAATTGCAATATTTTCCCGAGACACAATTTGGGACACTTGAAGAGGAGACTGATAAAAAATGGAGTTTCCATTATGCCCTGTTTCTGTGGGGCCTCCACGACTCACTATCAATCAGTTCTCACTGATGGAACACTTCATCTGGTATCGCCCGCGAAAGAGTACATCTGAAATGGATGCGTGTCACTTAACAATAGCTTTGAATCGCAACCCTTGAGCGATTTGCGCTTCTCAAATCTGTCTGAGTGGAGCTTTGCGTCAGGAATAAATATTATAAAAAGAGCAGCCATTGAAAGAGTTCCTTTCGTAAAAGCATTTAGGCACTTGGAGCAAAAATCTTCAAGTGCGTAAAAGTTGTATGATAGCTGTTGTTTCAGATACGTTGTAACTTTTATTTACGAAAGTCTTATTATTACATTTATTTACTGAAAATATTGTGTTGATATGAGCTGTTTCAGATGCGTTGTTTATTTTATTTATAAAAGTTTTATTATTACATTTGCTTAGAGAAAATTTTGTGATGATATGGGTTGCTTTAGATACTTTGCATCTTTTATTTGTGAAACTCTCATTAATACAGAAATTTCTGTGATTATATGTATTATTTCAGGTGTACTGAAAATTCTATTTACGAAATTACATTTACTTACAGAAGATAATGTGATTTTTGGGCTTATATACGTTATTTCAGATGTGTTATAACTCTGTAAGATGTCTTATTATTACAATTACTTACATAAAATAACTTCATGATATGGGTTGTTTCAGAAATACTGTATCTGTTATTTATGAAAGCCTTATTATTACAATCACTTACATAAGGTTTTGTGCTTATATACATTATTTCAGATGTGTTGTAACCTTTTAAGAAAGTTTTATTATTACATTTACTTACAAAAAATAAGGTAACAATATGGGTTGTTTCAGATATGTTGTATCTTTTATTTATGAAAATCTTATTATTACATTTACTTACAGAAAATATTGTGTTGTATATGAGTTAAGTTAGATGCTTCGAAATTTTTTACGAAAATCTTATTATTACAGCTACTTGCAGAAAACAATATATTGATAAATGTTATTTAAGATAAATTGTAACATTTATTTATAGAGATCTTATTAATGCAATTACATACAGAAAAAAGAAAAAATCAAACATTATAAACTACATTAAAACATCTTACTCATTAAATCTTCAAATCTCTTTCCTTTAAAATTCCTTCTGAAATGTAATACTTTGCTCCAAGCACAATTTGGGACACTTGAAGAGGAGACTGATAAAAAATGGAGTTTCCATTGTGCTATGTGGGGCCACCACGACTCGCTATCAATCAGTTCTCACTAAAGGAGCACTTCATCTGGTATCATCCGCGAAAGAGTACATCTGAAATGGATGCGTGCCACTTAACAATAGCTTCAAATCGCAACCCTTGAGCGATTTGCACTTCTCAAATCTGTCTGAGTGGGGCTTTGCATCAGGAATAAATATTGTAAAAAGAGCAACCTCTGAAAGAGCTCCTTTCGTAAAAGTATTTAGGCACTTGGAGCAAAAATCTTCAAGTACGTAAAATTTGTGTGATATTTGTTGTTTCAGATACGCTGTAACTGTTATCTATGAAAGTCTTATTATTACATTTATTTACAGAAAATATTGTGTTGATATGTGTTGTTTCAGAAACGTTGTAAATTTTTTTTATGGATCTCTTATTATTACATTTACTTACAGAAAATTTTGTCTTAATATGGGCTGTTTCAGATATGTTGTATCTTTTATTTTGAAAGTCTTATAACACTTACATACTTACATAAATTATTACTTATTCACTAACAGAAAATATTGTGTTGATTCATATATATGTTGTAACTTTTATTTATGGAAGTCCAATTAATAAAGAATTTGTTGTGCTTATATGTGTTATTTCAGATGCATTGCATCTATTATTTATGAATGTCTTATTAATTTAGAACATTTTGTGCTTACATATGCTATTTGAGTTGCTTTGTAAATTTATGTATGAAAGTCTTATTGATATAGAACCTTTTGTACTTGTATGTGTTATTTGAGGTGTTTTGTAACTTTTATTTATGAAAGTCTTATTATTACATTTACTTACAGAAAACATTATGTATTTATGTGTTAATTTAGATACGTTGTTACTTTTTAAAAATACAATTACTTACAGAAAAAAATGAGTTGTTAAGTGTCATTTAAGGTATGTTGTAAAATTTATTTATATATATCTTTTTAATACAATTACCTACAGAAAATTTGAACTGATCTCTATTATTTCAGAATATATTGTAAGTATGATTTATTATAGTCATATTAACATTTACTTAGAAAAAATTTACATGGGTAAATTAGATTTTTAAAATAGTGTTTTTTCATGTAAAAAAATGAAAATATAACATGTTCATGGTAATAATTCAATTTACAAAAGAATACAATTTAGAAAAAAGTTTCAAATTTCCTTTTTAAGGTAATCATGAATAGAAGTTTGTGTATAATTGACTAAATTTTTTTTATTTATTTAATTTCAGCTTTTTTTTTTAAATGCCATTCTTGTTATTTAAAACAAAACATTGTAATGAAATATCTAAATTTAATAATTATTTATAATAAAACAAGTACAGAACACTAAAAAAACATAAATACCTATAAAAATGATAATTCATAAAAAAAAAATTTTAAAAAATTGGGAAAAAACTTTAAATGTTCAAGTTTCAAATTTAATAATACTACAAATAATTCGAGTTAATCAGAAAGAACTTGATTCAACTCGAATTACTGAACACTTGACGAAGCGAATTTTCTGATGTCAAAATAAATACATATGAAAATACACTAAAATCAAGTAACATTTTAGAGAAGAAAAACAGGAAGGATGTATAGTACTCTAGTATATGCCATTGACTTACCCTATGGAAATATCTTTGTGAGCAATTTTGCTCGAAACAAGGCGATGAAGACAGTTGAAGGATAGTGGATGAAATAAGGGGAAGGAATGAATGGTGTATCTCGTTTGGATCTAATAGTGTATCATCTTTGAATTGTAGAACTTTAAACTTAATTACCGCAGTCATACCCATGAAAGATACAGATATTATGAGTCTAGTCTATGTGAGTGAGCTGGTATCTCTTTGAATGGCTGCACTGACCTTATTTCGTCCTGAAAAAGTACCAAGATGATTGTTTGGGGAGAGCCAGGAATATTCTTTTAATGTAGTCTTATCCATGATAGATACAGATTTTATGGATCCAATCTATGTGTGCGAGCAGGTATCTCTATAATGGTTTCAATGACCGTATTTCATCCCATGAGAAACAAAGAAGATTGGTGAGAGTCTGGAATCTGCTATTATATCCTGCAATCATATCCTTGAGAGATTCAGATTTGATGGGTCCTGTCTATATGCATGGGCAAGTATGTTTTAGATTGCCTTCAATGTCCTTATTTTTTCCCACTAAGTACGAAGCAGATTGTTTGTCTGGTAAGAGTTAGGAACTTATTACTAACGCAGTTATATTTATTAAAGATACACATTTTTTTGGTGCAGTCTTTAGGCATGAGGAAATCTCTTTGGATAGCTTCAATGACCTTATTTCGTCCCAAGATGTACCAAAATGTTTGGTGAGAGTTGTAGACATACTGTTACCTCAGTCATATCCATGAAAGATACAGATTTGATGGCTTCAGTATATGTGAAAACACAGGATTCTCTTTGGAGGGCAACATTGAACAGTATTTGACCGCAATTGGTACGTTACTGTTACAGCCGTCCCAATATTTACCAAAATGTTTGGTGAGAGTGAGGGCCTATTATTACATCAGTCATATCCATGAAAGATACAGATTTGATTTATATCAGTAGGATGTCATATGGCCATCCTACTGATATATTATATTGCTGAACAAATCAAATCTGATCAGTATGATATCAGCAGAATACTTACTATTTGGATGGCCATATTGAATTGTATTTCATCGCAATAGGAACAGTTGTTGCTCAGTTATATAGGAACAATATTCTTGAACAAATTGATTCTCTTTATGTAAGGCCAGTTTGTGACTATTTTATAGTACAAAATATAAATACTAGTACACTTAATTTTCGGTTGATCGATATTGCTTTTGTGAAGAGACTACTGTGTACACGGGTTAGCAAGTACATTCTAAATACTAGTAGTCGATTGTGTTTGGAGACTTATTGATAAACTTAATTCGAATATATGTGAAGTATATATTTGAAATACACTCAAGTCCATAACTTAAGGATAATTCAGAATCACACAGAAATTGAACTCTAAAATAAAAAATTCACCTGTAGAATTATCACACACATCTTGCAGAAGAATATGCAAATTACAGGAAACCACCAGATGGCGCGGTTAGTACGTCACAATGACGAGAGTGTAAGAGACGGGTATATAAGGAATGGTGGCAAAAAAGTAAAATTGTTCACAAGCGCTTTGAAAGCCTTTCAGTGCAATAACCGCATGATTATGGCACGAAGGAAGCATTTGGATGATTTTTTACGTGGTAGAATTATCGGACGACTGGAATGTGGACGTACCCAGCTGGAAGTATCCGAGGAACTTGGAATCGCCCAGAGTGTCATCTCCAAGCTTTGGCAACGATTCCAAGATGATGGTAATATGAGTAGATATTACATCACAGGTCGCCCCCGAGTTACAACGCCGAATGAGGACCGGTATTTAGCAGTTACTGCCAAAAGAAACACACGGAGCACAACATCAGACCTGTATCGTCAGCCCTCTTCAGCTACCGGTACGACAGTTTCAAGGCAAACCGTGTACAGACGCTTAGGGCACATTGGTCTATATGCTCGTAGGCCTGTCAGATGTGTTGCACTTACCTCAATTCACTGTCGCCTGCGATTAACCTGGAGTAGAGAGCATGCATTGTGGACATCGCAAAAGTGGTCTGGTGTGATGTTTTCCGACGAGTCCAGGTTTAGTTTGCAGTCTGATTCTCGCCGGACTTTCATATGGAGAGCGCCAGGTACCCGTTACCACCAAGAGAACACCGTTGAACGTCACCGTTACGGTGGTGCAGGATGGCTCGTTTGGGGAGGAATTATTCTTGGTTCCAGAACTGACCTGCATGTTCAGAGTGTAACGATGACAGGCCACATCTATCGGGATGTCAGTCTGGAACAACATGTACGTTTGTTTCGGGGCGCCATGGGTTCTGAATTTCTCTTTATGGATGACAACGCCTGTCCTCACCGTGCAAAGCAAACATTGGAGACGAATGCCTTCAATTGGAGGATATCACCCGTATGGATTGGCCAGCATACTCAGCGGACTTGAATCCAATAGACCATGTGTGGGATATGCTTGGCCGACGAATTGCAGCCCGTCAACCCCCTCCCGCCTGTCAACCGGAACTTCGGAGGGCATTGCTTGATGAGTGGTGTAATATTCCCCAAAATCAGATTGATAATTTGATATTCAGCAGGCCTAGGCGTTGTAAGGCCTGTATTGCATCGTCCGGGAGACATACTCCATATTAACCATCATACTAACCATGTTATACTGTTTTTTGTAAATAGGTTCTTTTTTGAAATTTGCTCCAGAGAGTAAAAATCGCAATTTTTATTAATTATGTCAAACATATAGCATCTTTTTTGCTCTTTACCTTTTGTTTAATAAATAGACTTTACAAATAAGTCAAATTTGTTTTGCTTCTGTCTCTTTCTTTGCCTGAACTTCATTATCCTTAATTTATGGACATGAGTGTATATCACATATTTATAAAAACATTGCAAAAAAAAGGCAATAATTTTAACGCTTTTGTTATTTAATATAATTATTTCATAGATTATTTGCTAATGTAAGAACTGTTTGAGAGAAATATTTTATTGTGCTTTTAGAATTATAAAAGTCTAGAAAAGTCACATTGCTATCTTCCATTAAAAATACAAAATATGTATTTTAATCTGTAGTTGGCAGATAAAATAGCGTACTCTGCCTTGAATAATTTTAAAATTTAGAATTCAAAAATTATTTTTGAGATACACAAGTTTTTTTATTATGATATATAGAAATGAGCATGTTTTTAAATATTTAGTCATATTAATTATGTAAGCTTTTTATAATAAGTTGCTGTTTTATATTCATTTCCTTGCAGTGAAGTTTAGGTATTGCAGATAATTTAAGAATTTTTTGTGTTTTCAGGTTGTTGTAAGATTTATAGGAGGATAAGCCAAACTTTATTTTTTTGCTTATTTAAAAAAAAAACTTGGCAGGTCTATATGGGAAACGTGCGTGCTTGGACTGAGTTGATAGTAAATTCTTTTCTAGTCAACAAAGCCGGGATCATTTTGCTATTCTTTAGAAGAATGGACCGTAAAGTCCAGAAGAAACACATTAAAACTCTTCGTTTGGGATTGGTCAGGAATTGGAAGCATTTTTATAGCTGTCGTCGTTGTTTTAGAAGGTGGTTTCTAGCTGCTTCTGTTTTTTGTAGTTAACCCTTTTTATTGCAAGGTTTACTTTCATTGTTATTGGCCTACCTCTATTGTTGTTCATTCATTTGTTGGCTTCAGGGTTTTTTAAAAAAAAAATATATGTATGTTTGTTTTGAATTTAATTATGAAACAATATTTGATCATGGCCCCTATGAGAATTTATTTATATATATTTTTAATTTACATAAAATTTATTGATGATAATTTATAAATATTTTTTGAATATACATAATATAATATATTTATGTTATTATGATGTTATTGGCTTACCTCTATTGTTGTTCATTCATTTGTTGGCTTCATGTTTTTTTTTTTTAAAGTATATATACGCTTGTTTTGGATTTAATTATGAAACAATATTTGATCATGTCCCCTATGAGAATTTGTATTCTTTTTAATTTACATATTTAATGAATTAATTTATAAATATTGTTTTTTGTTATATGATGTAATTGATTTAGTATGAATTAATGTTAAGTATTCCTTAAGAAAAATTTTATTACCCCGTTAAATTGAATTGAACATTTGAATAAAAAAACTTGTGAATTATTATATACGTAATAAATCAAAGAGCTATTTGTATTATTTTTTCAGAAATTTTAAAATAACAAAAAAGAAATAAACAGTTAATAAATGTTTAAAGAAATAAATAGTTAATAAATATAACTTTTATTTCTTTTAAATAAAAGTTATAACTGTTTATTTCTTTTAAATAACATTAAAAGTTAAAAGTTAATAAATAAACAGTTAATAATGTAAGATTTTTGTGTTTTCAGGTTGTTGTAAGATTTATAGGAGCATAAGCCAAACTTTATTTTTTGTTTATTTAAAAAAAAAACCTGGCAGTTCTATATGGGAAACGTGCGTGCTTGGACTGAGTTGATAGTAAATTATTTTCTTTTTTTTTAAATGTTTTAATGTTTAAAAAATTTTCAATTTGCACAAATGTTTTTCTAGAATAATTTTCACAGCTCCTTTTCCGACATCTGCCTTGTTCCATTATCTCGCGCTTCTTGAGTTTATCTAATTATTACTTTATTCAATCGTCCAAAATATGGTTGATTAAAAAACGACATCATGCAGACATTTAGATACATTAGCAATTATAATAAGATAAACTGGAGATAAAATTATAGGTATAGATTCAGGGATATACATTGTGGAATTTATTGTAGGGGTTTCACAATGTTTTTTTTGTCTATCAAAGCAATTATTTTGAAGGAAACAAACGGTAACTGTGAACAATATTTTACAAATATTTCAAGTCCCAACTTAATATTTTGACAGAAAGTGCAGCTATATGAAAAAGAATGATTTTTAATAACAGGCTTCCTGTTTTCATGTATTGAACTGGACACAAACAATTTTCCTTCGCGTTTGGATATCACAATAAAAGTAATCTTTGAATTTCTTGAATCATAAATTTTTTAAATGTATACCACTATTAACATTTATTTTTTATTTCCTAAGGTAAAGCAATACTAAAATAGGAAAAAATACAAAATAACTAAGAAAATGCACATAAAACAGTTCAACAATGTTGACCGAAATCATCTTTAAGAGTTCTGTAGCTTGCCAGTATCTCGCCTTCTCTGCCAAGCAACAATGGAAATGAGAGGAAATCATTAATTCTGCCAAATCACGAAAAAATCAGTTTGGTTCGTCAAAAATACCAATGCAATGTAGATGTTCATTAGATCAGTTCATTTTTATTGATACTAGCCACTAACATTCCATTGCAATATAAGCAGGCCAACCGGACGACGGTTACGACAGCAGTGAAAACTCACGTAGACCCCTTAGCATATAGAAGGTTGCCAGGGGTGCACCACTAGGAGGTAGGTCTATATTGCACGCCATATTAATTTTCAGAAGAATTAATTACAAAGAATTCTTTGAATTAATTATTTATTCTTGAATATCCTTGTTAAATTATATACTTTTAAGCAACTCTATTTTAGAAATTTTTTTTTTAAGATTTGTAACTCTTTAAATAAAAATTTTGTAATTATAAATATTAAATGAAATATTTTTATTTTCAATATAATCAATAAATTTTGAATGCTGCTTATTATATAAAACAACACTTCACTCGAAATCAAACGAAAGCTAATCGAACGACTTATATATATCTCTATATATATGTGTGTCTGTGTGTGTGCGTGCGTGTATTTTTCCTTGAAAAGAATAAATAAAAACGGCTTTTATTTTCCTTTTTAGAATTCATACATTTTTGTTAAAAATAATAATAAAAAAAAAAATGACCGCATGTCTTGTCTGCATGTTCTATTATAATTAACAAGTTTCATTTTGTCACATACAAAATCAATTTTTTTTTATCTTCTTAACTTACAAAAACATTCACTTTTCACACACACACAAAAAAAAAAAAAAATGCAAATAAACATCAAATACAGTTACCAAAATAATTACATCCACTTTAAATGACTGAAAGAAGAAAAGCTGCAAAAAAAGGAAAAAGAGGAAAAATGAAAAATAGCGTAAAACTAGAAAGTACAAGGTTTTACCGTCAGACCATTTTGCATTATCTTTTGTTGACTCATCACTGTATTGCTCCAGATGAGTCTGCGTGATACGAAGTTTCTTTGGAATACTTGGCGTTAAAATTGCAGGATGACACGCAACTTCAGACACTTGGCTTCTTCAGTTTGCAACGTTTTCACTGTCATATTTTTTTTCAATGGAAAATAAAAAGCTCGTGACAATTTTGAAATTCTACTTTTAGTCCATGAAAGATATTTTTTGTCAAGAAAAAAATTGATATTTTTCAAAGATACAAGAAAATTATACATTTTTATGTTACATATAATAATCTGGCAATTAAGATGTTTTTTTAATGAATATGCTTTTATGCACATTTTTTTTTCAATAATAAATGTTAAGCAAAATGTATCTTTTATCAAATTATATTATACAATATTTTATTTCTTATAATATTAAATTATTTATTATTTAATTATTTCATATGACTAATCAATAAAAATTATTATTTTTCTTAACATCGAAGGATAAATACAGAAATTTCATGTTTACAATAATTACAATAGTTATAAAAATTATATATTATACTGATTTTTTAAGAATACTGACTTATTATTTCACTATAATGAAATATAATGCAAAGTGAACAAAACTGACAAAGATTTAAAATATTTAATGATATATCGCTTTCTTTGTTCTTAATATGATACATGATTTATTAGACTTATGTTTACTCAAAAATGTACTCAATTAACAGTTCTATTGTCACCTCTTTCAAAAGGGCTATACTAAGTGTAATTTTGAATGAAGCATTAGGCATTGATAGACAATAACATAACATTTGACATAAACGCCGAAAGCATCTGGCTTGACAACTGAAAACATTTGGCATCGGCACTGATAGCATATGGCATAGGCACTGAAATCATCTAGCTTGACAACTGAAAATATCTGTCTTCGGCGCTGAAAGCATCAAACAACAGCACTGAAAGCATCTGGCATAGGTACTGAAAGATATGGCATAGACACTGAAAACATCTGAAAACAGGTTAGCAATTCTCAAATATTTTCTAATAAGAAATGCAAATTCAAAGTTCATATTACGTTGTTAAAAGAACTAGAAAACATCAAATCTACTAAAATTACGCTATAACAGTAGGAAAATGTAAAAACTGAGAACTGAGAAAAATATCGATAATAAAAGTATATCGATAATAATAAATTATTATATCGATATACTTTTACTTATATATTTATATTATAATAAATTATTATATAAATTATTATCGATAATAATAAAATATCGATAAAAAAAAAACGAAAAATGAAAAATAGCTTGAAACGAGAAGGAAAAGCTTATTCATAAGCTTTTCATTATTCATTCTTTAATAAGGAAAAGCTTATGAATAAATTATTTTATAAATTATACGTTAATGAAAATATTTTATAATTTTTTTCCCGTACAAGATCATGGATTTTCATGGATTTTCCAATTTTAAAGCACTCAGGTGATTACATTTTAACACAATATTATTAAATATTTCAATATAGTTAAAGTTTTAATTGAAAATTATGAACTGAATTTTTTTAGAAAAGTTGTTATGGAAAGGTGCTTAGTTATTAATATATACTAGACATACACGCTTAAGAGTTTTTTTTAAAGAATATTAGAATTTTAGATTTTAATAGCAGAAAACTTTTAGATAAGGTTTTTAATTTCATTCACAAAAATTTAAGAGAACAATGTTTGTAAAAGAAAGGTAACACAACAATTAAAATATTTATTTAATCATTCGCTGTCAATGTTGCATAATGTATCATATATATCTATATATCTCTAAATGTGTATAATATATCCTGCATAATTATTCTTTCAAAATATATATTTTTAAAAATTTTGAAATTTAAATGTTTAAATAAAACGAATCATTCTAAAAGATTCAATAATAAATTTACATATGAAAATAAAATAGTGAAAACAATATACATATTTAAGGAACACATGGGTTAATGATTTATAAATAACTTATTTTCAATATTAATCTCATCCAATTATTTGAAATAGCTTTTCTAAGCCATTTAATAATTCGCATTAAGAAACTGTTAGATTCGAAACTTTTAAAGTCTCCTTTTATGGTAAAATTAAGCACTACTTTCGTCTAATGTAAGTCAAATTCGTGACTTAAACATAAATGGCGCTTGTCTTTGTTTTGATGTTGCTTATTTTGTAAATGATTTTTCAAGATGCAGTTAACATAAATACCTACTTCGTTCATCTTTCTGCATAATGATTGCTTCAAATGAAATGCTATAAGAATCATTTGATCTTCATTCTACACCATAAATTCTCTACCCTCCCACGCACAGCACTGACAGGCAGCATGGAAAAAGATGATTTCCATCAGTGCACCCATATGCAATATTCATTAGCTTGAACTAGATTGCTTTAAAAAAAAGAGCTTCAGTACGAGAATAAAACACGATAATTTACGCCCTAATCACAATATTTTATCGATAGCCTCTTTAAAAGTCAAATAAAATTAAAATGGATAAAAAATATGCATGCAAGCCAGTCCCCTTCAATCCAATAAACACTTAACTGTTGTGTATTTATTTCGTTGTTCAGAATGTCCGTACTGAAGAAAGCGAAGTATTTTGGAACCGACTAATGACATTTCCTCTCTTTCGCGTTTTTGTTTTAAATAACTAAAAGTCACAAAAAAAAAAAAAAAAAAAAAGAAAAGAAAAAGAAATGAACCGCTGCTAATGAAAACAACATAAAAAAAATAAAAGGTTAAGCGATTTTTGAATTGTTTTCCTTTTACAGAACATTTTCATTTTTTATTTAGGTTCATTATTATCTTCTTTTTTTTTTTATCTCTTCTTATTCGTTTACTTTGTCCAGGCACTTTCATCTAATTCAACTGCTCTCCCTTTTATTGAAAAACGAAATGAATATTTCAAGTTTAAGTGGAATGCTTGATGTTTTATTCTTTTGAATGGAGATCCGCCATTTTTTTCTTGTTTTATTTTAAAGAGTATAAATGATTTCCGAAAAGGAACAGCGAAATTAAAGAAATTTAACTTTTTCTTTCTACTATTTATTTATTTTTATTGCATTGAGGACACATATTAAATTAGTGGTAGAAAGGTATTTAGATGTAAGGAATATAAATAAATTAATCGGAAAATATATTTTTTTACCAATATCTAGCAAAAGAGTTCACATTCTTCTGATTCCAAACAAACAGTGAAGCTTTTACTATACTTACAAAAATGTATAGTGTGTAGAATGCTTTTAAAAGAAATGTAACACTCTAATTAACGTATTTAAAAAGTCATATAGTGTCACCGTTGGTCACTGGCACTATGTACTGTGACATTTCTTCCAAATTATAAATTTTAAATAATGTTTTAATTTAAATGGTTAAATATAAAAAAAACCAGTATAGGTGATTGAATAATAACTATTCATTATAAATAAAAATCATCACAGATATTTAAAGAACATATTGGTTAATAATTTATAAATTACTTATATTCAATATTTAATTTATCCAATTTTTTTAAATAGATTTTCTAAGCCATTTAATAATTCTCATTAAAAGACGGCGCGATTCGAAACATTTTAGTTCGCCATTTATGGTAAATTTAAGCACTACTTTCATCTAATGTAAGTCAAATTCGTAACTTAAACAAAAATATCGCGTGATGTTACTTATTTTGTAAATGAGTTTTGAAGATGCAGTTAATGTAAATACCTACTTCGTGAAATGTCCACCTTTCTGCATAATGATTGGTTCAAATGAAACGCGATAAGAATCATTTGATCTTCGTTCTACACCATAAATTCACTACCGTCCCACGCACACCACTGATGGGTAATATGGAAGAAGATGATTTCCATCAGTGCATCCATATGCAATATTCATTAGCTTCAACTAGATTGCTTTAAAAAAAGAGCATCAGTACGAGTATAAAACACGATAATTTACGCCCTAATCACAATATTTTATCGATAGCCTCGTTAGAAGTGAAATAAAATTAAAATGAGGAAAAAAAAAGTTTATCCTAGCCAGTCGCTTTCAATCCAATAAACACTTAACTGTTTTGTATTTATATTGTTATTCCGAATGTCCGTACTGAATAAAGCGAAGTATTTTGGAACCGACTAATGACTTTTCCTCTCTTTCTCGTTTTTGTTTTAAATAAACTGGAAGCTACAAAAAAAAAAAAAAAAGAAAAGACATGAACCGCTGCTAATGAAAACAACATAAAAAAATAAAAGGTTAAGCGATTTTTGAATTGTTTTCCTTTTACGGATCTTTTTCATTTCTTATTCAGGTTCATTATTATCTTTTTTTTTAAATTTTATCTCTTCTTAATTGTTTACTTTCTCCATGCACTTTCATCTAATGCAACTGCTCGCACTTTTATTGAAAAACGAAATGAATATTTCAAGTTTAAGTGGAATGCTTGATGTTTTATTCTTTTGAATGGAGATTTGAATTTTTTTTTCTTTCTTGTTTTGTTTTTAAAGAGTATAAATGATTTTGAAAACGGAAGAGCGAAATTAAAGAAATTGAACTTTTTTTTTCATTTTTAATTTATTTTTATTACATCGAAGACGTATATTCAATTAGTGGTGAGAGGTATTTAGATATAACGAATATAAATAAATTTATCGGAAGATATTTTTTTGTTGACAATAAGTAGCAAAACAGTTAAAATTCTTCTAATTCCAATCCAACAATGAATTTTTGTCTGAACTTAGACAAATGAATAGTGTGTAGAATGCTTCTAAAAGAAAGGTAGCACTATGATTAAAATATTTAATAAACCCTGTACTGTCTCCGTTTGTCACTGGAACGTGTATAACGTGTAAGGAATGTACTGTCGCAATCCTTACACGTTATACGTTTTCAATAATTTTTTAATTTAAATGGGTAAATGAAAAAAGGAACCATTGTAAGTAGTTCAATAATAACTTTTCATTCAAAAATAAGACAGTAAAAAATCATTATATTTATTTTCAAGGAACGAATGTGTTAAAAATTTATAAATTACTTATCGTCAATAATAGTTTTATCCATTTTTTGACACAGATTTTCTAAGCCTTTTCATAAATCACATTAAGAAACGGCGCGACTCGTAACGTTTTAGTTTGCCTTTTATGGTAAAATTAAGCACTACTTTTATCTAATGTAAATCAAATTCGTAACTTAAACATAAATGGCACGTGTCTTTGCTTTGAGGTGACTTATTTTGAAAATGCTTTTTGAAGATGCAGTTAATATAAATACCTACTTAGCGAAATACTTCTGCATAATGATTGGTTCAAATGAAAAGCGATAACAATTATTTGATCTTCATTCTTCACCATAAATTCTCTACCTTAGCACTAACACCACTAACGGACAGCGTGGAAAAAGATGATTTCCATCAGTGCATCCTATGCAATATTCATTAGCTTCAACTAAATTGCTTTAAAAAAAGAGCATCAGTACGAGAATAAAACACGATAATTTACGCCCTAATCACAAAATTTTATCGATAGCCCCGTTAAAAGTGAAATGAAATTAAAATGAGAAAAAAAAAATGCATCCAAGCCTGTCCCCTTCAATCCAATAAACACTTAACTGTTTTGTATTTATTTCGTTATTCCGAATGTCTGTATTGAAGAAAGCGAAGTATTTTGGAACCGACTAATGACATTTCCTCTCTTTCGCGTTTGTGTTTTAAATAAACTAAAAGTTACAAAAATTAGAAAAAAGAAAAGAAAAGAAATGAACCGCTGCTAATGAAAACAGCATAAAAAAATAAAATGTTAAGTGATTTTTGAATTGTTTTCCTTTTACAGAACTTTTTGCATTTTTTATTTAGGATCGTTATTATCTTTTTTTTATTTTTATTTTATCTCTTCTTATTCGTTTACTTTCTCCTTGCACTTTCATCTAATTCAACTGCTCTCACTTTTATTGAAAAACGAAATGAATATTTCAAGTTTAAGTGGAATGCTTGATGTTTTATTCGTTTGAATGGAGATTCGCCCTTTTTTTTTTCTTGTTTTGTTTTAGAGAATGTAAATGATTTTCGGAAAGGAAGAGCGAAATTAAAGAAATTGAACGTTTTTTTTCCACTTTTATTTATTTTTATTACATTGAAGTCGTATACTAAATTAATGGTAGTGAGGTATTTAGATATAGCGAATATAATTAAATTTAACTTAAAATATTTTTTTTTTCCAACATACAGTTAAACAAGAAATTTCCAAAAAAGTTAACATTCTTCTCATTCCAATTAAACAACGAAGCTTTTACTAAACTTACAAAAATGAATAGTATGTATAGTGCTCGTAAAAGAAATGTAACAGAATAATTAAAATATTTTATAAGCCCTGCACTGTGAATGTTGGTCTCTGACACCATGTACTGTCACAATCCTTTCAAATTATACGTTTTTAATATTTTATTTAATTGAAATGGTAACTAAAACTGAAAAATTGTAAGGGATTTATGCTATATCTCTGTTAAATTTTTTCAACTAACATTCTTTATTTAGATAATATTTTAGTCATCTATGTTGAATTAATTTAAATATTTCAGTGCTAATTATGGTTAATTAATCATATCTCTTTGAAAAATTTTTTACATAAAATTAATATTGCTGCATTTATTTATGGACGTTATTTTTAAATACTTCTCAAATTAAAATATTATTACAATTAAAGGAAAAATAAACATAATAGATAGTGAAAAAAACAGAAATTCTCTAATTGTACTATAAAGCAGAACAAGCTTTTTTTAGTTACATTTTTATATAACATTTAAGAAGCTATTATTCATTTTAAAAATATTTTTGTTATAAAAAATATTTAGATTTATCTTTATTCAATTTTATAAGTTTAGTAAAAGCTTGATTTTAATCAGAATAATGTTAATGTGTTTGCTAGAGATTGGTAAAAAAAAATATTTTCCGACTAATTTATTTATATTCGTTATTCTATAAAAATACCTCTCTACCATTAAATTAGTATACGACTTCAATGTAATAAAAATAAATAAAAAGTGACAAAAAATCTGTATTTTCCTCAAAATTTTTAACTAAACTTATTTAATTACATAATATTTTACTCATTTATGTTGCATAATTAGGATATTGTAGAAATGTTTCCATGTTAATTAGAATTAAACTAATCTTATTTCTCTGCAAAAATTCAACAAAACAAAATAAAAATTATTGATACATTTATTTGTGTCTGTTATTTTTAAATACTTCTCAAATTAAATTATATTACAATTAAAGCAAAAATAATCATAATAAATAGTATAACAACATAGAATTTCTTTACTTTTATTTTAAACCAGAATGCTTAATTTTTAATTTTTTTATAACTTTTTAAGAAGATGTTACTCTATTTAAACATTATTTAGCTTAGAATTCATTCATTTTTCAAGGTTTAGTAAAAGCTTCACTGTTTGATTGGAATTAGAAGAATGTCAACTTTTTGTTAGATATTGGCAAAAAAAAAAATGATTTTCAGTTTAATTTATTTATATTCGTTATATCTAAATACCTCTCAACCACTAATTTGGTATACGTCTTCGATGTAATAAAAATAAATAAAAACTGGAAAAAAAATTCAATTTCTTTAATTTTGCACTTATTTTTCGGAAATCATTTATACTCTTTAAAACAAAACAACAAAAAAAAGGGCGAATCTCCATTCAAACGAATAAAACATCAAGCATTCCACTTAAACTTGAAATATTCATTTCGTTTTTCAATAAAAGTGAGAGCAGTTGAATTAGATGAAAGTGCAAGGAGAAAGTAAACGAATAAGAAGAGATAAAATAAAAAAAAAGATAATAACGATCCTAAATAAAAAATGCAAAAAGTTCTGTAAAAGGAAAACAATTCAAAAATCGCTTAACATTTTATTTTTTTATGCTGTTTTCATTAGCAGCGGTTCATTTCTTTTCTTTTCTTTTTTCTAATTTTTGTAACTTTTAGTTTATTTAAAACAAAAAGGCGAAAGAGAGGAAATGTCATTAGTCGGTTCCAAAATACTTCGCTTTCTTCAATACAGACATTCGGAATAACGAAATAAATACAAAACAGTTAAGTGTTTATTGGATTGAAGGGGACAGGCTTGGATGCATTTTTTTTCTCATTTTAATTTCATTTCACTTTTAACGGGGCTATCGATAAAATTTTGTGATTAGGGCGAAAATTATCGTGTTTTATTCTCGTACTGATGCTCTTTTTTTTAAAGCATCTAGTTCACTCAAATGAATATTGCATATAGGTGCACTGATGGGAAATCATCTTTTGCCATGCTACCCGTCAGTGGTGTGCGTGGAAGGGTAGATAATTTATGGTGTAAAATGACGATCAAATGATTCTTATCGCGTTTATTTGAAACAATCATTATGCAGAAGTATTTCACGAACTAGGTATTTCCATTAACTGCATCTTCAAAAAGCATTTACAAAATAAGTAACATCAAAAGAAAGACAAGCGCCATTTATGTTTAACTTACGAATTTTTTTTACATTAGATGGCAATAGTGCTTTATTTTGCCATAAAAATTGAAGTAAAACGTTTCGAATCACATCGTTCCTTAACGCGAATTATCAAATGGCATTATTTATATGGCATTATTTAATGGCATATTTATTTCAGAAAAAAATAAAATTAATATTTAGAATAAGTGATTTAAAAATTATTAACACATGTTTTCCTTGAATATATATAATAATTTATACTATTTTATTTTTATATGAAAATTTAGTGTTGAATCTCTTACAAAAGTTCTTTTTGTTTAAACATTTAAATTAAAAAAATTATCAAAAACGTATAATTTGAAAGTTTTTTGACAGTACATGGTGGTGGTGACAAACGGTGACAGTACCTAGTTTATTAATTATTTTAATTATTGTGTTACATTTCTTATACAAGCAGTCTACACACTATTCCTTTTGACAAGTTTAATAAAAGCTTTATTGTTTGATTGGAATCAGAAGAATGTTAACTTTTTGCTAGACATTGGCAAAAAAAAAAATGTTTTCGGATTAATTTATTTATATTCGTTATATTTAAATACCTTTCTACCACTAATTTAGTATATGTCTTCAATGTAATAAAAATGAATAGAAAGTGAAAATAAAAAAAGTTCAGTTACTTTAATTTCGCACTTCCTTGTCGGAAATCATTGATGCTGTTTAAAACAAAAGAAGAAAAAAAAAAGGGCGAATCTCCATTCAAGCGAATGAAACATCAAGCATTCCACTTAAACTTGAAATATTCATTTCGTTTTTCAATAAAAGTGAGAGCAGTTGAATTAGATGAAAGTAAACGAATAAGAAGAGATAAAATAAAAAAAAAAGATAATAACGATCCTAAATAAAAAATGCAAAAAGTTCTGTAAACGGAAAACAATTCAAAAATCGCTTAACCTTTTAATTTTGTATGCTGTTTTCATTAGGAGCGGTTCATTTCTTTTCTTTTCTTTTTTCTAATTTTTGTAACTTTTAGTTTATTTAAAACAAAAACGCGAGAGAGGAAATGTCATTAGTCGGTTCCAAAATACTTCGCTTTCTTCAATACAGACATTCGGAATAACGAAATAAATACAAAACAGTTAAGTGTTTATTGGATTGAAGGGGACAGGCTTGGATGCATTTTTTTTCTCATTTTAATTTCATTTCACTTTTAACGGGGCTATCGATAAAATTTTGTGATTAGGGCGTAAATTATCGTGTTTTATTCTCGTACTGATACACTTTTTTTAAAAACCATCTAGTTCAAGCTAATGAATATTGCATATGGGTGCACTGATGGAAATCATATTTTTCCATGCTGCTCGTCAGTGGTGTGAATGGCAGTGTAGTGAATTTACAGTGTAGAATGAAGATCAAATGATTCTTATCGCGTTTATTTGAAAAAATCATTATGCAGAAGTATTTCACGAACTAGGTATTTCCATTAACTGCATCTTTAAAAAGCGTTTACAAAATAAGTAATATCAAAACAAAGACACGCGCCATTTATGTTTAAGTTACGAATATTACTTACATTAGATGAAAGTAGTGCTTACTTTTACTATAAAAATCCAAGTAAAACGTTTCGAATCACATCGTTCCTTAACGCGAATTATCAAATGGCTCTGAACATCTATGTCAAAAACTGAGTAAAATTAATATTGAAAATAAGGGATTTAAGTATTATTAATCCATGATTTCCATGTAAATCATGTGTGTGCTAGACATTGGCAAAAAAAAAAATTATTTTCCGATTAATTTATTTATATTCGTTATATCTAAATACTTCTCAGCCAGTAATTTAGTATACGTCTTCAATGTAATAAAAATAAATAAAAAGTGGAGAAAAAGTTCAATTTCTTTAATTTCGCTCTTCCTTTTCGGAAATCATTTATACTCTTTAAAACAAAACAAGAAAAAAAAATGTCGAATCTCCATTCAAACGAATAAAACATCAAGCATTCCCTTTAAACTTGAAATATTCATTTCGTTTTTCAATAAAAGTGAGAGCAGTTGAATTAGATGAAAGTGCAAGGAGAAAGTAAACGAATAAGAGGAGATAAAGTAAAATAAAAAGATAATAATGAACCTAAATAAAAAAATGAAAATGTTCTGTAAAATGAAAACAATTCAAAAATAGCTTAACCTTTTATTTTTTTATGTTGTTTTCATTAGCAGCGGTTCATTTCTTTTCTGTTCATTTTTTTATTTTTTTGTGACTTTTAGTTTATTTAAAACAAAAACGCGAAAAAGAGGAAATATCATTAGTCGGTTCCAAAATACTTCGCTTTCTTCAGTACAGACATTCGGAATAAAGAAATAAATACAAAACAGTTAAGTGTTATTGGATTGAAAGGGACTGGCTTGGATGCATTTTTTTTTCTCACTTTAATTTTATTTCACTTTTAACGAGGCTATCGATAAAATATTGTGATTAGGGCGTAAATTATCGTGTTTTATTCTCGTACTGATGCTCTTCTTTTAAAGCAATTTAGTTGAAGCTAATGAATATTGCATATGGATGTACTGATGGAAATCATCTTTTTCCATGCTACCCCGTCAGTGGTGTGAGCGCGAGGATAGAGAATTTATGGTATAGAATAAAGATCAAATGATACTTATCTCATTTCATTTGAACCAATCATTATGCAGAAAGATGAAAATTTCACGAAGTTGGTATTTACATTACCTGCATCTTCAAAAAGCGTTTACAAAATAAATAACATCAAAACAAAGACACGCGCCATTTATGTTTAAGTTACAAATTTGACTTACATTAGATGATAGTAGTGGTTAATTTTACCATAAAAGGCGAACTAAAACGTTTCGAATAGCATCATTTCCTAATGCGAATTATTAAATGGCGTAGAAAATATATTGATGTAAGGATAATAGTAATATTTATAATAAGTAATTTATAAATGATTAACACATGTGTTCTTTAAATATGTATAATTATTTTTATTTTTATATGAAAATTTAGTATTAAATCACATAAAATAATTCCTATTTTATTTTACCTATTAAATTAAAAAATTTTTAATAACGTATAATTTTAAATTATTGTGTCAGTACATGGTGCCAGTGATCAACAGTGAAAGTACATGGTTTATTAAATATTTTAATTATTGTTTGACATTTCTTTTACAAGCAATCTACACACTATTCATTTTTGTTAGTTTTGTAAAAGCTTCATTCTTTGATAGGAATCTGAAAAATGTTAACTTTTTGCTAGATATTGGCAAAAAAAGAATGATTTTCCCTTTATTTTATTTATATTCGTAACATCTAAATACCTCTCTACCACTAATTCAGTATATGTCTTCAATGCGATACAATTAAATAAAAATTTGAAAATAAGTTCAAATTCTTTAATTTCGTTGTTCCTTTTCGGAAATCATTTACACTCTTAAAAATAAAACAAGAAAAAAAAATGGCGAATCACCATTCAAACGAATAAAACATTATGCATTCCACTTAAACTTGAAATATTCATTTCGTTTTTCAATAAAAGTGAGAGCAGTTGAATTAGATGAAATTGCATGGAGAAATAAACGAATAAGAAGAGATAAAATAAAAATAAAAGGATAATAATGAACCTAAATAAAAAATGAAAATGCTTTGTAAAAGGAAAACAATTCAAAAGTAGCTTAACCTTTTATTTTTTTATGTTGTTTTCATTAGAAGCGGTTCATTTCTTTTCTGTTCATTTTTTTATTTTTTTGTGACTTTTAGTTTATTTAAAACAAAAACGCGAAAAGAGAGGAAATGTCATTAGTCGGTTCCAAAATACTTCGCTTTCTTCAGTACAGACATTCGGAATAAAAATAAATACAAAACAGTTAAGTGTTTATTGGATTGAAAGGGACTGGCTTGGATGCATTTTTTTCTCATTTTAATTTTATTTCACTTTTAAAGAGCCTATCGATGAAATATTGTGATTAGTTCGTAAATTATCGTGTTTTATTCTCGTAGTGATGCTCTTTTTTTTAAAGCAATCTAGTTGAAGCTAATGAATATTGCTTGTGAATGCACTGATGGAAATCATCTTTTTTCATGCTATCCCGTCAGTGGTGTGAATGCGAGGATAGATAATTTATGGTGTAGAATGAAGATCAAATGATACTTATCGCGTTTCATTTGAAACAATATTTATGCAGAAAGATGAACGAGGTAGGTATTTATGTTAACTGCATCTTGAAAAATCATTTACAAAATAAGTAACATCAAAACAAAGGCACGCGCCATTTATGTGTAAGTTGCGAATTTTACTTACATTAGATGAAAGTAGTGCTTAATTTTGTTTTTTTCCAAAAAAATCGTAGTAAAACTTTTCGATTTGCACTATTTCTTAATGCAAATTATTACATGGCTTAGAAAATATATTTCACTAAATGAATAAAATTAATATTTGTATTAAGTAATTTATAAATGATTAACACATTCCTTAAATATGTATAATGAATTTTATTATTTTTTTTTCATACGAAATTTTATTAGTTGTAGAAAAATACTACTAGTAGGATTTTATAAAAAGTAAGATACTGTAGATAAAGTCAAGGAATGTTTTTTTTTTATGTCATAGTACTGTAAGAAAAGACTAAAATTTTTTTTTATTGATAAGCTATTAAGTTTAAGGGAAATGTTTTATGTTTTATTCGATTGAATAAAGATTCGCATTTTTGTTTTTGTTTTGTTCTAAAGAGTTTAAATGATTTCCGAAAAGGAAGAGCGAAATTAAAGAAATTGAACTTATTTTTCACTTTTTATTTATTTTTATTCCATTGAAGACACATATTAAATTAGTGGTAGAGAGGTGTTTAGATATAACGAATATAAATAAATTAATCGGAACATATATATTGGCAATATCTAGCAAAAAAGTTAACATTCCTCTGATTCCAATCTAAACAGAAACTTTTACTAAAGTTACAAAAATGAATAAAGTATAAGCTAAATAATTTTTATAAAACAATTTTAAAAGAGTGAAAACTTCTTAAAAGTTATAAAGATTAAAAAAATATTTTGGTTTTAATTAAAAGTAAAGAAATTGCATGTTTTTATACGTTTTGTTTTTATTGTTGCTTTAATTGTAATACTGATTTAATTTGAGAAGCATTCAAAAATAACGGGCATAAATAAATGTATCAATTTTATTTTTTTGTTAAATTTTTGTAAAGAGATAGGGTTACTTTATTTCTAATTAGCATGAAAAATTTAAACAATATCCTAAATATGCTAGATAAATTAGTAAAATATTATCCAAATAAATAAGCTTAGTTAAAGTTTCGAGGGAAATATAGCATAAAAAATTAATCGTAGTAGTTGCAGTAAACTACTACTTGTAACAGTTAATTAAAAGTAAGATATTATAGAAAAAATAAAGGAATTTTATGTATTTTTATAGCATATTTCTGCATAAAAAGACTAAATAACTATAAATTGTAAAAAAAAAGTAGATAAGTGTCAAAAATCTCAACAGTTTTGAAGTTCTTTTATTATAGATAAATACTTTCGTTTTTTCTTTAATGAAATATACTACATTTACATTGAGGAAGTATGTAAAAATTCACTAACTATAAAAACCACTGATCCATTTTTAATGAAGCTATTTGCACGTATTTGCCTTTATGTCATGAAAGAAAAAAAATCTTAAAATTTTGACATAAGTTCTTCTGTAAACATAAATTACAATAAATAATAACAGAGAAACAAGAAAGAACATATTTTCGTAAAATAATTATGCCATTAAATCCAGTAAAAGTGAATTTATATGTTTTCATTTTTTTTCTAAATTATTATTTTATGATTTACTTGGAATGAAAGCACCTAAAATTTAGATTTACATAAGACGTTGCTTTGCATCAGAATTTTTTTTGTAAATAGTTTATTTAGTATAAGTAAAGACAAATGTGCCCAAAAGTAAGGCCAATTCTAATTTTTTTTCAGAAACTCTTTATTTATTCTTCCAAATTTATATCATCGCCTACAAAGTAATCCCCTCCGGACACAATGCATTTATGCCAAATTTTTTCCAATCCTCAATGCATGCTAAAATGTCATCTTCAGGGATGGCCTTTAAAGAGCTCGTCGATTCACGTTGAATCTTTTCAATCAACTCAAAACGGTGTCTCCTGAATGGTCTTTTGAGTTTAATGTTTAGTCAGAAATAGCACGATGTGAATACGGTGGATGTGGAACGATATGGGTTTAATTTTTGGCTGGCACATTCAGTGTTTTTGGTAACAATCAAGACTTGACGCTTTTGAGGCCTAAAATGGAATTGACCGATCTTTTTGAAATTTCAACATCATGAGCAAGGTCTCTAATTTTAATACGACGTCTTCAACGCGTTCTCTGCCTTCTTTGAACTATTTATACCACTTCTAAACGTTTTTCTGATATAGGAATGCTCATCGAATGCCTTCTGCAACATTCTATACTATTCTCAAGCAAAATTGAATGCAAGCTCTTTGCTCAATTAATTCAGACATTTCAAAAATCGCTGGAATCAGTTTTGACATCTCACAAAGCCAAGCGTAACTCAAACACTAATTAATATTATAACGTCAAATCACACACGAATGTCAAGGACAGCGCCAGCAACTAAAAAAATAGAAAAAAAACTGAAATTTCGTAAGTCTCGGAAATTTTAAATTGAAAATTGGTCTTACTTTTTACACACAGTAGTATATAATTGTTTTAACACAGCATAACATGAAGTTATCTTATTTTAAAGTAAATATTTTATGTTTTGTAAATTTAACTCGTAAATATTTTTCTTGTTTTTACTTTTGTAATTTTAAAGATAATGGAATAAATGGAACAGGAAATTCAAAAATAAGAATAATTTTTATTTTATATATTCAGTAATATATATAATGCAATATCATATACAGCAGTATCTTTTTGAATAAAGCAACGAAAGATGAATTTTTTTAATAATTAAAGAAAGTATAAAATAAAAATTATATAATTATCATTTAAATATTATCTAAAAAACAAAAGTAAAAAAATGAAGCAAATTATATAATCTACAGTGTTACTTACGGAATATATTTTAATAACCTTTAAAAGATATATTTATATTGAAAAAAATATAAAAAAAAAATAATATTGAATGAAGATAATATTATTAATATACATTAAAATTATTTTTGAAGTTTTAAGGTATGGAACATGATACCTTATAACGATATAAATTCATTATAAATGCAATAATTACTGATAAAATGCAAAAAAAAAAAAAAGAAATATTTTTCTTTATAGTTACGTTTTGGCAATGCATTTCTTTCTACAATTATTTTGAATGTGATAAGAAATTACTTAAAATTGTTATAAATGTTTAGAAGCAATTTATCATACAAAATTAAATTATTTATGCAATTAAATTAGCTGATATTATTATATTTAATTTAACAAATTAAAATAATTCCTCCTTTTTTACAGTTAGCTGTATCATTTTTTCTTGATTCTTTTTTCAATATTCAAAGAAGAAAGTATTCTAAAATTGTACTAAAGATATTTTTTGTTGGTTTGATTATGTCATGGATCTCTTTTAGTCTCCTCTAAAAAAAGTTATTGGAGTTGGAGAGAATTCAACAGGGAAATTAGAGATAAATTCAATGAAAAATCGATTTATCACACAATACAATGAAGAAAATTCTCATATAGTTTCCCTTAATTATTCATAGTACTTGTGAGTCTATTACATTAAGTACCCTAGATAGACGATGATGATTGAATTAATATCTTTTTCTACCAAAGAGACGAGCAAAAAAATTCTTTATCTATGAACCCAAGAGGCCATGGATGGATATTTCTACCTTAAAGAGATGATGTATTCTGTAATATCATTGAAACAAAATTAATATATTACTTAAGAAACATTCTATTTTTCAGCTTATATACATTTAGTAGACTTATAAGCTGAAAAATAGAATGTTTAAGGCATAAACTGGTTAAGATGAAACTATAGACATGGATTATTTAACTGGCACATTTGGTTTGGATCTAAAAATTAGCATATTTATAAAGAGTACCGTAATTAACTAAATGTAAAAGTAAGTATATATATATATATATATAAATAAATAAAGAGTTCTACAACACAATTATTGCCTACCCTCTAACAAAAAATTGCTCTTTACCTGAAATAGATATTGGCTAACTATTTTCCATAAAATCCATTGAGGAAAAATTACTATATTTCTTCAGAAACATTCAATTTTTCAGCATATATAGATTTAGTAGACTTAAACTAGACATAGACTGATTAAGTTAAGATTACAGACATAAGCTGTTTAACTGGCACTTTAGTTTTGGATCTACAAATTAATATATTTAACTGACAAAGAGATCTACAACAAATTTATTGACTACCATCTGGCCAGAAAGACGCGGTTGAAGCTCTTTACCTGAAATAGATATTGTTTATCTAGTTTTATAAAATCCATTGAGGAAAAATTACTATATTTCTTCAGAAACATTCTATTTTTCAGCTTATATAGACATAGTAGACTTAAACTAGACATAGAATGGTTGAGTTCAGACTATAGGCATGGACTGTTTAACTGACACACTAGTTTTGGATCTAAAAATTAATATATTTAACTGTTAGTTAAATATATTAATTATAATCTAATATATCTCTTTAGTATATAATATAATAATTAATATCTAATATATCTCTTTGTTAATCTACGATAGACCTCTTTGTTAATCTACAACATAATTATTGCCTACCCTTTAACCAAAAAAAGGAATGTTGAAGTTATTTACCTGAAATAGATATGTTCATCTAGTTTTACAAAATCCATTAAAGCAAATTTACTGATACTTATTTTTCCATTAAAGCAAATTCCTGAGTGAATAGTATGTTTATCAGAATAAATAATCTTAGTAGATCTGAACTAGACATAGCTTTGATCTAGAATTTTTAAATGTAATGAATATTTTTATATGATGTATGTGATCTAACGTTTTTCGAATTTGTTTTATAGGAAATATATAATCTGAATTACATCGCCATACAATATTTCTTCTTTGTATTTGTAAATAAACCATGAAGAATAAAATGAAAAGCGCTTAAAGCCAAAAACAAAATATTAAGCCTAAGAATATTATAATTATTTTAGAATACCATTTTTAAACTTTCGATGCTCATTAAGATATTTAATCTCCGCGGAGAAATAATTTTCACAATTTTCTTCTTAAAAATTGAGGATAGAGAAATTGTACCCAAACTCTTCTTACAATTAGAAAATTATTAACAAGTACTTTCAAGACATGTATTTATTTTCTCATTATTTGTAGGCATTTTCTGTCGGTGAAAGATAGTATTCTAATTAAACATTTCCCCATGCATTTAAACTTTTTTGAATGACTTAACAATTTCCTTTGATTTCAGAAATAATTTAACTTTTATATCGCATTTGTTTTTGATTCCCCAATTAAAATAGTAGCATATCAATTTAAATACACGAAAGTTTAAGCTGATGCGGATTGTTGATTTCGAATTTTTGAAATCTTAATTCTTCTGTGTATCGTTTAATGCATTTTTTTATTTGCTTTAAGCACTTTGATAAAAAAAAAAAAAAACGGATAGAATGTTTCTTTATTATTTAAAATCATTGCAATCTTTTGAAATTGAACTAAAACTGACTTAAATGGAATTCTCATTAAAATAATTTTAAATTGCATCGTCTCTTTTAATGAATGAGTTCTTTTTGTCAGTTGTTTGAAAGTTAAAATTAATTTGGTTTTGTTTTAATTTAATTCATGTTTGTTTTCGAAAGTATATAAAATTCGATTACAGGAGGAAATAAAAGATGCACATGAGAATTGTATGAATATATATATATATATATATATATATGCATTCATTGAATTTTTACAAAAATCTACAAACAAAACTAAAGAAATTTGATGCACGTGGAATTGTATGGATATATATATATATATATATATATATTCATTGAATTTGTACAAAAATCTATAAACTTAAAAAAGGAATTTTGTCAAACATTATTAGTTCCTACGAGCAATAGCAATGAAAAAAGAGAACGAAGCTGAAATTTTTGATAAATTTTTGAAATCACGTTGTATAGTATATAATACTGAGGAATTTAATCTCAAAATTTTATTAGAGAATTTGATTAAATTCAAATATCCCATATTTTTTCATCTGTGTTTCAATATATTAATCAAGTCTAAGGACAAATATGAAATGGAATGCAATAGTGGAAGTTTATTGAAATACGAAATTTAAAATAAATGCGCTTAGAGAATATAAAACCTAAATGAAACAGAAAATATAGTTATAATCATTTGCATAATTAGAAACAAGCTAAATGTGATTTAAGTAGCGGGAAACGGAGAACGGAACTAGAAACGGAGCTTTGTTCATTCCCAGTATTAACTTAATGAATGATAATTTTTAGATAAATATTGAAAAGACTAAATTAAACAACATTTAATTTAAAATATAATTTTAATGCTTAGAATTTGTAATATAACGTTTCAAAATTTGTAAGCCTAATTAAAAATTGCGTTTACTTTCTCATTTTGCTGTCGTAATTCAAATTAAGAATTTAACTTTGATGTGTTTTTTCATAATTTGTATTATAAAGTTTAGAAATTATTTTCCAGACAATATATGCCTTAGAAAAATCATAGAACACAGTTAATTTAGTTAGTGTTACAATAAATTAAACTCGATTGATGATTAGATTTGCTGAAGAAGATGTCGATGAAAATGTTATTAATATTAAGTTAAACAACATGACAAGGGATTCTTCAAATTTTGAACAGTCACTACATGTCATTTATATAATAATTTGCTTTAGACCATTTTCTGAAACAAAACCTTAGAATGTGGAATTTGTGAATTCTTATCTATACGATTATTTGCTGTGTTATAGTTTTTTCTTTAAAATTCTGTATTTTCCTTCCTTAATTTAGATTTATGTGTGATATTCTCTGTACTTTCTAATGTGATAACTTTATATGAAATTTTCTTGTAACAATTTTCAATATTCATTATTATTATTGTTAATTTTGTACATTTTTTAGTGTATACGTGCGTTCTTTTCTGTTATATTTACGCTGTGTGTCTCATAAATATATGGCTTCTACTTTTATAAGCTTGGTGTTACACCTCTGATGCACGGGATGATTGCCTGGGGTTAAATAAAAAAAAAAGGTGTAAATTATTTATATATCTTTAAAATAAGATATTTTCAATATCAGTTGAACATTTACATAAGCTAAACATTTAAAACATTTTAGGAGAGAAATTACAAATTCTGCTCTTCATAGTTATAAAAATTGCATTATCAGGTTTAGCCAAATAATCTGTAAGTTTCATTAATTTCAAGTGTAAAAGATTTCTGAACTAGCCATGCATTAAAAACTTCTTCAAAAAGCATAGACTAAATATTACAAAAAGAGCCAAATTAGTAAATACCGGAGGGACTAGACAAAAAATTAGACAGATGGAATACCATCATGCTTCTAATCTTTTGACTCTGGATAGAGGTTTGTTAGCAGTATTTTCCAAATTTGTTTTCCATTGGCCCTCTTGTATATCTTTATCTTGAGCATTTTCACTAGATTTTGCTTGCACTTAAATTGCTCTGAAAAATGTTCTTAATACGCTGATATTGATAACATACTTCAATGTTAATTTAAAAATTTGGTAACTAATAGCTGTGGTAGCTAGACTAATGGCCAATGACATTTTGAATCGAAATTATGACGGTGTGAGTTACACATTAAGTCAACTGTACAGCTCAATGTGCTTGGTTGTTTCAGTTTTAGACTGAAAAAAAATGACTTCCAAATCATTAAACACTTGTGGCGCTGTTAGTGAAAAGCCCATCCACCAGGACAAGGCCGTACCACATTAGGTGGAAAATATCAGTTTTTAAATGACCTTGTTCCAAAAACTGCATAAAAAGAACAATTAAACATATTGTTAATTATTGTGGATGCCATACCATTTCCCCTTTCTTTGAGTATCTTCAGTTCAAATTTGATCTCATTGTGACTAGTGGTTCTTTATTTACAGTATTTTGAAAGAGGGACTTTAATTATAATTAGAATTACCTAATAATTATAATACTTTAATTATAATCACCCTGCATATAACTTACTTATTGCAAATCAAATGAACTCCTCGCAAAACCTATACAAAACTAGTACCTTTAGCACCATCTTGTTTCAATATATTTATGTAACTCTACTATGTACTTCAATATATTTATGTATATGAAAAAGAGTATAGAAGTGAATGTGCGTAGGTTTCGACAGATAAAATGAAAATTTAATATTCTACAGAAGAAGTTATGCATGGATTCTGTAACTTTGAATATAATTTTGCTTACAGGCTTGAGTTACTACAGGAAGAGCTGCAGTATCCTTGAAGATATGTTTTTATTTCTCTTTTATTCCCTGACAAAAACTACGGTCCCTTGCAGCAGTAGTAGGGTCTGGTAGTGAGCGGCTATAGCACACCGAATCAATACGACTAGCTTTTCTCGTCTCACAAGCTGTCTATTTCATGCTCTAAGTTTTCTTCCGAGTCCGACTTCTCTTTTTATGTACAGCGTTTTGTATTATTTCTTCTCTCTTTCTCCCACTATAGACGATGGTGGAGTGCAATCGATATAAAAGAATATAAAATGCGGAAGCTTTTTACGATAAATCGATACAATGCATCTAAAATCGATTTAAAGAATGTGGATTTACTTTTGGAAGGAGCTGTGAAAGAAAAATTACATTTCTGCTGAAAAAATTGCAAAAATTGACCGATGCTAATAGCAACGAATAAATATATTTTTAATTCATAATTTTTTAAATTTAAAATGGTGGTAATTTTTAATAATTTCGTAGAAATCTTATTGCTATTAATTTGTGTAAATAATAATTTAATATAGTTAATAATTTTTTGAATTAAAATAATTTTTATGTATTCAGTTTTTATATTCGTAAAAAAAAAAAAAAAAAAAAAAAAAAAAAACGGCCATTCTGTAAAATAAATGAGGGAATTTTGTTGATTTTTGCCACATAAACATTTACATTTGAATTTTTTTTCTATATAATCTTTTTTTAATATTCCTATTAAGATATTAAAAAAATAATTCGATGGGAGTAATTATAAAGTCTGAATTATGCTATTATTTTAATTGTTTATTAAACTTGAAAAATATTACTGTTATTTAGAAAAGGCACTACTGAAATCGAAAATGAATAAGCAATTTTTTTCACATATTATCAAAATATTTAAACGTATTATTTCATCACTCTTCCAAAAAGTAAAATATATTGAATAATTAGTTTGTTGATTGCAAAATTAAAAGAAATTACTGATAGCTTTCATTTTAAATTCAGGAAAGCTAATATAATATTGAAAATCATAGATGATTGAAAAATTAATAATCTGTATTTAGTATTTGATACAATTACATTTATGGTATTTTTAAAATATTAATTTATCACTAAAGTGTTCTTTTGCAAGACTAAAATTCCCTTTTCAAAATTATTTAAACGAATTTTGAATTTGAATTAATAGTATTTGGATGCATGGTATATATCTTTCGAGTTTCTTGTAACGTTCCCTTTGAGTCTTGAATCCAAAACTCAAAAAATCATGATATGGCAAATATGGAACTTGTCACATGTCTAGAAAATATATATTAAAATAAAAGTACAATGGAACATATAATAAATGACATGATATTAAGTTTAAAATAATTTGGGCATTAATATAGACTTGATTTCAGGTAAGTTAAAAAAATCTTGTATTACTTTCGCTTCAATTTTTTACAAATTTTTTTTTAAAGATAAATAATAAAAACGATACTTATTACATATAAGTATCGTTTTTATTATTTTATTATTTATCTTAAAAACAAATTTTATATACTGCATTGAAGCGCGAGTAAAACAAGATTTTTAACTTATTTGAAATCAAGTCTATATTAATATAAAATATCTATCATAAAAAGTATATTTAATTTGTAAACATGTTAAATTATAATTAATGTAAGATAAATAATAAAATATTTAAAAAGATACTTATATATATATATATATATACATACAAACATACATACATACATATATATATATATATATATATATATATCTAAGCATCATTTTTATTATTTAACTTTAAAAAACAGATTTTATATACTGCATTGAAGCGAAAGTAATACAATATTTTTTACTTACATGAAATCATGTCTATATTAATATATGTATGTATGTATCAGAAATAAATAACTAAGAAAGTATATTTAATTTGTAAATATTAAATTATAATTAATATATAGTTCGAAGAAAGAACGCAAAAATTTAAAGAAATTATATTATTCATAAGTTTTAAAAAAAAATAATTTTTAGATTGCATGAAAGTATGATATGTTTTTTTTATCTGATTCTTATATTTATTAATTATGCGATAGATATACAGAGTAATCAGATTTATAAATATATTTATAAATTTGAATATGTTTTTAAATAAATGTGGTGAAAATAAAATTATTTATTAGTCTTATTAATTAAAATGAGGCAGTTCTTATTCATAAATTTCTGCTTATTCATAAAATTTATATTTGTAGTGACTAATTAAATTTGTAGAATTAAAAAAAAATATTCTAAATATATTTATATATCTATTTACATCTTGGAAAGCCTTTTTTTCATTATATTTAAAATAAATATTTGTATTATTAAAAAAAAAGAATATATTTACATAATTACATTTAGTAAATCCTTTTAATAAGAATGTAATACTATCCATAATGCTTACTTTTAAGCATATTTTTTAACTGTAAGAAATAAATTTCCTTTGAAATTTTGCTTATGTTTCATGTCTAAAAATTATAATTTATTATTAATACTTTATTTGATATTTGAATTTAATATAAATGACTTTAAAATTGTACTATTAAATTAAATTAAATTTTGAATTAATACCATTAATATCATTCATTGTTTTATTGATAATAATTTTGCATTTAACATCTAATGTTCCAAATGTTAATGCATAAAATGACAGATAATATTGTATTATTCACAAATGCTTATATTTTTTACATTTAATTCTTGGAAAATTCGTGTATAAGGTATTGTAATACATGACTAAATTATTCAATGTAAGAAAAACAATTATACTTATTTTTAACTTATTTTAAACTAATTTTAAAGTGTGTCCGTGTACATTTGTTTACATATATAAATTTTTAGATTAATTATTTTGTTTGTAAAATTAAAAAAACTATACTACGAGATTAAATGTAAAGTCTGGATTGTTATTTTAGTTGTTTATTGAAAATGTAAAAATATTATCGCTGATTCAGAAAATGCATTACTAACATCGAAAATGAAATGCACATAAATTTTTAGGACGGCTCTACATTTGTATGAAAAAATTGTAACTAAAATATAAAATGTCTAATGGCAAATTTAATTGGAATATATTTTTTTTATATAATGTTAATAAAAAAATAATTATAAATATATATAAATAATTATATATTCCTCCAAATAATTATAAATATATTATAATTATTTGGAGGTTTTAATAAATATATTTTTTATTTTGATGAAAACTATTTTCACAAGAACCTACTTTATTTAACATTTATATACATTTTAGTTGCACATATTATACAAAACACATTCTGTAAAGTAAATGTGAAAATTTTGCTTTTGAAAATTGAACTTTGCCACAAATTAAATATTTATATTTGATGTTTTTTTGTGCACATAATCTTTTATTTCTGATATTCCTCTTAAGGATATGAATAAATTATATTGTTTTATTTTTACTAAATTAATAAGATTAAAACCATCTTTATCTTTAATATAATTGTAACCATTTTATTGCATTAAGTTAAACCTTGTAGAATTTTGGCAATTGTACTAATATCACATCTTAAGAAGAAAAATTATATTTGTTTAATCAAAAATTACTTCAAATATGCTGATAAAGAACGAATAATTTTTAAAAAATATAAACGTATATTACATTTTATATGTTTTGAAATGCTTTCGCGTTAATTAATTTATCAAACGTACAAAATAACTGCACTCAAATTGCATTATAAAATATTAGGAATATGTTAATTAACGTGATGGATTGATATTTAGCTAAATTGCAAATATTTACCAAACTTAATTGAATCTTTTGAGAATTATGGCTTTTTACGATGTTTTCATATTTTGTGAGATACCTTCAGATTTTTATGCTTTTTACCCACATTAGATACCTTAATAAAATAAGATAAATACTAGGAGTAATTACAATCTAATTCACGGGCGAATATTAATGAATACTGGTGGTATGACTAAATAAATCATTTATTGCGCTTAAATGTTTTCTGCTTTTAATGAAGCTAAGGCTTTTAATTTAAGTTTTACTTATTATTAAATAGATATTACTTAGTAATAAAATCGACATATTTATCATACATTACACTCCTCTACACACGCACCCCACCCACACCCACCCACAGCTACACGCACATATATATATATATATATATATATATACATTTTGTATATATAATGTATATGAATACTAGCAGAATGCGGCATACGCTGTCCTGCAAAAAAATGCACCGTAGAAAATTACATATATTTACAAATATATTTTCCATATTCCAATATGTGTGCATACTAATTTTCATGGATATTGTTTGAACGGCATATAAGATTAAATGCTGCAGCGCCATCTAGTGGCGACTTGCAAAAAATGAATAGTATAAAAACATCCGCCATGTTTTGTCAAACACACACACACAAAATTTCATCAAAATCAGTCAAGTCATTTAGGTGGAGTTCAATGAAAAACACATGTACCGAAAAATTACATATATAAAGATATATCGATTACAGCGCCACCTATCTGTTCCAATTGGGAATCTAAATCATCCAGGGACTTACTCAGACACACACGAAAAATTTAATCAAAATTCAACAGTTTAGGAAGAATGCAGTGACTAAGTCATGTAAAGAAGAACTATATATAGAAAATATCGATTTCAGCGCCACCTAGCGGACCCAATTGTAAAGCAAAATTATTCACAAGCTTATTGAAATGCACATGAAAAATTTCATCAATTTCGGCTCAGCCGTTTTGCAGGTGTTCAGAGATAAACACATGTACAGATGAATTATATTTATAAAGATTAGATAAAGTTCATGTACGTTTGAGTAATGTAAATCGAAAAAACTATGAAATATTAAATATACTTAAAAAGGCCTTATAATGCAATTTATTTTTTAAAGTTGTTTAACTTATTTTACCAAGGTACATGAAAAATATAATAAAGCCGTTTTTCAATTCCTGCTATTAGTTCACACTATCCCTATATATATCTTGTTCAAATTTTGAATCGTTAATAAAATAGTTTATTTTCATCCACTCAAGTTCAAATACATTTTTTTGAACTTGTAGTGGATGACACTTGATGTTAATACAGTTTTTTCAAATATTAATTCATTAATAAATTCATTAATTAAATTCAATTAATTAATTTTAGGTTTTTTTTTTTTTTTTAGATTTAAGTTGCATGCATCTAATAATAGATGGCGCCAGATGTAAGAGGAAAATTTCAACTTTATTTGTAAAGGACTTTTCTGCAATATAGTGGAAAAAAAGCAGGCATTGACTTTAAAAATTTTTAATTTATATTACTCGTTCTTTTATATATCAAAACTTTTCATCATCGTTGCGGCAACGAAATTCCATGTTTTCTCAACCTTAATTTCTTCGCTTCAAAAGAGTTGAAAACCGAAAAAAAATTCACCCCTTTTTCTTTCTTGTTACACACATTTTCTCTTTCATTTTTTAACCGAGAGATCCAAGATGCAGAAACAATGAGTTCCAAAAAAAATTGTGCCATGCGTTGAATTGGACAGCTTAATAAATTGATATCATTCATTTTGATCGTTTGTTCAAATCACAAACCCATGAATACTCATTATAACCCAAAATCCTGATAAACCATACATCTCTGTTGTGTATCGAATATCGATATGTATGAAAGAAGTAAAATATCTGAGCCTGAGACAAGATCAAATATGTATTCATCGCAGTGTGAAAGTATTGGAAGACAGTACAATCTCTCCAGCCACCATAATACAGCGTTGCGCCAGATTCACCTTAATTCATTTTTGTTGTTTGCGTGCACCACGTTAAAAATGCTTTAAGTAATATCGATAGTGCGCAAGGGTTGCGTGAGACAAAACTATTTATTAGCAAAGCATTTATAGTTGAAGGAGTTTTAGTATGATTATTCATGACAGTTTGGATCGTTATATTTTTGTGTGGTATTGTTGTATTTAATTTACGTGTATGCACCAGGTCATTATAGTTGACTGGAAGGGGAAGATTTGGTACTAGTCTCTCTAGTTAGGTTATTGACCATAAAATATGTAAACATAATCAAAGTTAATGATATAAAGTTTTTTTTTTCTTTCTCGTAATATTGGAAACCTTTCAATAACCGATTTACTACTATACTAACATTACCGGAAAATAATTTTCTATTATTATTCCCTAACGAGTTTTTTGGAATTAAAAACTATTCATTACAAGCTACAGTAGATACTGGCTAATTATAATATATATATATTAGTTCTTTGTAAACGACATTTTCTCATTATGTCACAGTGGGATTAAAGATGAATTATACCATTGTTTTTTACTAATTTTCGTTTCTGTATTTAATTTAGTCATGGTGTTTTTTTTCCAAAGATGAATATTATATATTAAATTATTAATTAACTATCACTTACATAATTAAAACTTTCATTTCATATAAAATATTACATATTCTTTTAAATGCATACAAATAATGTTATAAGTATAAAAGTATCTTCAAAATGTATCCTATTTAATTTGCTTTTAATATCAAATGTAATTTAATTGATTTGATATTATTTAACAGAAATATTGATATCAAATGCAGTGCTAGTTTACACTACGAGGGCTGCTGCACTACTCTTGCAAAATGATAACTGCCTTTTTATATATTTTACTAAGGTATCTTATTTAAATTTAATTTTTTAAGTATTTTATTAAAATATTTTATTTAAATTTAATTTTTAGATTTTTTTATTAATACATTTTATTAATACCAATGTTTTAAAAATTTATAAAGCATCTTATAAAAATTTATGTATTAGATATTTTATTAAGGCAATTTACTTAAATTTAATTTTTAGATATTTTATTAAGACATTTTATTTAAATTTAATTTTTAGATATTTTTCTAAGACTTTTTATTGAAATCAATGTTTTAGACATTTTATTAAGATGCTGCATGCTTGAACACAAGGAAAAAACAGTCACCAAAGTATGATGTACAAGGACGTATGTTATTACACCAATTTAATTAACTCTATTTAAACAAAAGGGAATGATAGTCTTTAGTCAAACATTAATACAGTTGATATATTTATATAAATATATATATATATATACAATTGTTAGGAATTATTAGACTGACCTTATTAGACTGAGAACTACAGTTTAAAGTGGATTCCGAACTACTGCAATCATTCATGGCCCCACTGAGACTCTAGCCGGGTCACTTGGACATCAGACCCCATTGAGACCCCATATCAATATTTGGGCCTGAATGTCCGAGTGTCTAGCGCTCTGGCGCTCGGTGCCACAAGTTCGTGCTCGAATCCAAGCATTGCCCTAGATATTTGTACTGGTTCGGAATCGACTTTAAGCCACAGGTCTCGGTAAAGAGTTGACGTTCAGCCGCCATGGTTCCTCGCTAAAGTGAAGCTGCATGTTACCTTTAAGGCTCGTTCACACGGAGACGTGAGGCGTTGAAGCGTGAAGCGTTGACCAATCACTAGCCTCACAGCATTCGACTGAAACCGGTTGAAATCCACCGCTTCGAGTTGACCAACTTACAACTCCCAAATGCTTGTGACTTGGATTGCCCCAATAGTAGATCTGTCACCTAGTAGAAGTAAATGGAACTTCACTAGGCGTAAAGCAATTTCTGATGTTTCGGTGTGAACGGGTCGAAAACATTTTCTTCCCTGCCGCGTGACGGGTCGTCGAGTCACGCCTCGGTGGGAACGACCTTCAGTCATGGCCCAGTCGTCGGCAGCGGGGTCTACTGGACCTGGAGTAGGTTTTCCTGCACCAGGGAGATTAGTAACAACAACAAATCAAAATAAATATGTGTCAATATATATAAAAATAAAAAAAGCATTATATATATATATATATTGCTTTTTTTTAAAAAAAGAGTAAGCATTCAATGTATTTTTTTCACGGATTTATTGAAACACCCAGAAATAGTGTTCGCTGATTGATGCTTTTACTCCTTTCTTCTTTCTCTAAAATTCCATTACAAATCCTAAAGTTCCTTAATAGAATTCCTCACGGTGTAGATAAGAAGATGAAAATCTACAGCTGTGTTTCCAATGAGTATAGATGGAAAACTAAGTGTGGAAACATTTATATCATTATTTTTTTTTTCAGTTTCAATTTTTTTTCTATTGGATATATTTGAAATGTCTCCGGATACTAAATAAAAGTTTTCTATCGTCAAATCAGAAAATGTTTAAAAATATATATATATTTTTTCTAACATTAAATTTGATATTAACACAAAAACCTTATTTTTAAAATTATTATTATGTTCTTTTAACTCATATCCAAATATAAATTATTCTACTAATTTAAAAGTATAAGTGAAAATTTTTGATATTAACCTTATTTTTTATAATAATAATAATTATTTGAACTAATGTTAAAAAAGTTCACTTATTAAAAAAAAAGAGTGAAAATTTTTGATATTTTAATATTAATGTTTTTATAATAATAATAATAATTATTAAAGCTAAATTAAGAAAAAGTTCACTAATTTAAAAAAATAAGTGAAAATTTTTAATATTATCATATTAATTTTTTTTATAATATTAATAATTATCAAATCCAATGTTAAAAAAGTCTACTAATTAAAAAAAATGAATGAACATTTTTGATATTATCCTATTAATGTTTTTATAATAATAATTATTATTAAAACTAATTAAAAAAAAGTTCACTAATTTAAAAAAAAATAAAATAAGTGAAAATTTTTGATATTATCCTAGTAATTTTTTACAGTGATAATAAATATTATTTATTTCCTACAGTCTTTAATTTAAAATTGAAATGAATGTTTTAAAATTTTCGTTATAATTTTAAAACCTTGATCTAATAATAATCTAATGAATCAAGCTAAATAATAATTATCCTTCAAAAATTCCTAGAAATTGTTTATATTTATCATGCCATTTACATATTCATATTATTGACCATACATATCATGAATTATAGATTCAATTCTTAGGGTTGTAAAATTATTTAATCTTGAAAACTATTTGTACATTTTTCACAGAAATTTAAGAACAATCTTTTTTCCAAAATTCGAGTAAGCTTGTTTTTTCTTGTAAAGAAGATTTCTTTCTTTTTTTTTCATATTCCAAAAAATATTGGAGTTTTTTGTGTACGATTAAAAAAAAAAATTCAAAATCATCTATTTGGAAGAAACAGATTGGACAAGATGTTCCGCTGGAAACGCAGTCTTAAGAAAGGAGAAATGTATTGAGATACGATTTTTTTCATATCCTTGACCATACAGAATAGCGCCTGTGAAACCCACTCATCTGTCTCCAAACTTGTGAGTAGGAAAGTAAGTCTTGAAAGAGGACGAAATAAAGAAAAAAAACCTACTTTGTGTAACTGGTAGGATACGTAAGATTTTAAAGACCTGCAAGGATAAACTAGAAAAAGATTAAAATGCAAGTATAAAACTTTGATGTTGGAGGAGACGATACAGCAGATATAAAATTACTTATAAATGTATAAATATATGAATATGTAAAATTTAATGTAATGCATGTCTTTCAATTATCTGACATAACAATTTTTAATTTTTTACTACATGGTTTTATATGTTTGATTATTATAGAATATATACAGAGCTATAGTACCCTATAAAATGACAGCAAATTGTTTTTTTATAAATAGGAAAAAAAATAATTACAAAAGATTTTCCGGGAAATATAAATCAATTTCGGATATATATTTGTATTTGTTTATACTGTCCTTTTAAGTTTTATATTTCAGTAGTGTTTGCATATAAAATCTTATAGAATTCATTATTAAATAATTAACATTGAACAAAAAAATATATTTTTTTATAACGGTTTAATTTTAAGAATAATTAAAATTTAATAATTAACGTAGAGCAATAACAAATTACATCTCTTATAAAAATTTAATTTAAAGATTAACTACCCTTCAACAATTCCAAGAAATTTTTTATTTTTTTTTCATATTATTGACCGTACATATAATAAATTATCGATTCAATTCTTGCAGTTGTAAAATTATTTAATCTTCAAAAAATTTGCACAATCCTATTCAAAAATTTAATAACAATATATATATATATTTATTAAAAATAATTTGATTTAAAATTCGAGTTCGTAAAAATTCCCTGTAAAGAAGATTTCTTTTTTTTTTCAATATCCCTAAAAATATTGGGAGTTTTTTTGTGAACTATTTAAAAAAAAAAGAAAAATCCAAAATCATCTATTTGGAAGAAACAGATTGGACAAGATGGTCCGCTGGAAACATGGTCTTAAGAAAGAATAAATGTATTGCGATATGATTTTTTTCATATCCTTGACCATACAGAATAGCGCCTGTGAAACCCACTCATCTGTCTCCAAACCTCTGAATAGGAAAGTAAGTCTTGAAAGAGGATGAAGTATAAAAAAAAAAATTACTTTTTATAACTGGTAGGAGACGTAAGATTTGAAAGGCATGCAAGGATAAACTAGAAATAGATTAAAATGCAAGTACTATAAAACTTTGATATTAGAGGAGAAGATACTGCAGAAATAAAAATTACTTATAAAAGTATAAATATATGAATATCTAAAATTTAAAGCATTGCATGTCTTTCAACTATCTGACATAAACAGTTTTAATTTTTTATTACATGGTGGCATATGTTTGATTATTACAGAACCTATACAGAGCTATAGAACTCAATGAAATGACTTTAAATTATTCAGTTATAAATGGTATAAAGAATAGTTGTAAAAGATTCTCTAAAAAATATATATAAATTTCTGAGATATATTTCTATTCGTTTTAAATAGTTTATTTCAGTAGTGTTTGAATTTAGAATCTTATAAAATTCAAAATTCTTAGAGCAAAAAAAAAAAAAAAAAAGAAAAAAGAAAAATGAAGTTTTAAATTAAAAAAATAATTAAATTTGAATAATTAACGTGGAACAACAAACATATTTTCATAAAGGTTTAATTTAAAGAATAATTAAAATTTAATAATTAACGTTGAACAAAAGAATGACATTTTTTATAAAGGTTTAAAAAGAATAACTATCTTTCAACCATACATATCAGAAATTACAGTATCATTTCTCGAATTTGTAAAATTATTTAATCTTCCAAACATTTGTACATTCGTATTCAAAAATTTAAGAACAACATTTATTTTTTTAATAAAAAAAATTGGTATAAAATTCGAGTAAATTTGTTTATTCTGATAAAATTCACAGTAAAGAAGATTTCTTTCCTTTTTTTTCCATATCCCTAAAAATATTGAAGTTTTTTTTGTACGATTTAAAAATAGAAATTCAAAATCATCTATTTGGAAGAAACAGATTGGACAAGATATTCCTGCTGGAAACATGGTCTTAAGAAAAAAGAAACATATTGAGATACGATTTTTTTCATATCCTTGACCATACAGAATAGCGCCTGTGAAACCCACTCATCTGTCTCCAAACTTGTGAGTAGGAATGTAAGTCTTGAAAGAGGACGAAATAAAGAAAAAAAACCTACTTTGTGTAACTGGTAGGATACGTAAGATTTGAAAGACCTGCAAGGATAAACTAGAAAAAGATTAAAATGCAAGTATAAGACTTTGGTATTGGAGGAAACGATACTGCAGAAATAAAAATTACTTGTGAAACTATAAATATATGAATATCAAAAATTTAATGCATTGCATGTTTTTCTACTATCTGAGATACATTTTTTTTTTTTTTTACTACATGTTTGATTATTACAGAATCTATACAGAGCTGTATAACTCTGTGAAATGACTGTAAATTGTCATAAATAGTAAAAAAAATAGTCACAAAAGATTTTCCGGAAAATATATATCAATTTCGGAGACATATTTATTCATTTTAAATAGTATATTTCAGTAGTGTTTGAATACATATTCTTATACAATTCAAAATTCATAGAGTGAAAAAGTGAAGAATACATTAAAGTTGCGAAATTAGAAGCTAAGTTTTAATTTAAAGAATAATGAAAATGTAATAATTAACGTTTAACAAAAGAATGACATCTTTTATAAAGGTTTAATTTAAAGAAAAATTATGTTGCAAAAATTTTAGAAATTGTTTATATTTGCCATGTCATTTACATATTATTGACATTACATATCAGAAATTAGAGTATCATTTCTCAAATTTGTAAAAATATTTCATCTTTAAACATTTGTACATTCGTATTTAAAAATTTAAGAACAACATTTTTTTTTTCAATAAAATAAAATTCGATATAAATTTCGAATAAACTTGTTTTTTCTGATAAAATTCCGTGTAAAGAAAATTTCGTTCTTTTTTTTCCATATCCCTAAAAATATTGGAGTTTTTTGTGAAATAAAAAAAAAAGTAAAATTCAAAATTATCTATTTGGAAGAAACAGATTGGACAAGAAGTTCTGCGGGAAACAGGGTCTTACGAAAGAAGAAATATATTGAGATATGATTTTTTTCATATCCTTGACCATACAGAATAGCGCCTGTGAAACCCACTCATCTGTCGCGACTCTTGTGAGTAGGAAAGTACGTCTCGAAAGAGAACGGAAAAAAAAACCCTACTCTGTATAACTGGTAGGATACGTACTATTTGAAAGACATGCAAGGATAAACTAGAAAAAGATTAAAATGCAAGTGTAAAACTTTAATATTGGAGGAGACGATACTGTAGAAATAAAAATTACTTTTAAAGTATAAAAATATGAATATTTAAAATGTAATGCATGTCTTTCAACTATCTAACATATACATTTTTAATTTTTTACTAAGTGGTGTTCAATGTTTGATTAATACAGAATCTATACCGGGCTCTTGAACTCTATAAAATAAGTGGAAATTGTTCTGTTAAAAATAGTATAAAAAATAGTTGTAAAAAATTTTCCGCGAAATATCAATTTCTGAGGCAGATTTTTATTCTTTTTAAATAATGTATTTCAGTAGTCTTTCAATACAGTACCTTATACAATTCAAAATATTTAGATTAAAAAAGGAAGAATACAACAAAGTTGTGAAATTAAAAGTTAATATTTTTTTAATAAAGAATAAGGAACATTTAATAATTAACGTCGAACGAAAAAAAATGACATATTTTATAAAGGTTTAATTTAAATAATAATTATCGCTCAAAAATTCCTAGAAATTGTTTATATTTGCCATGCCGTTTACATATTATGGACCATACAGATCATGAATTAAAGATTCAATTTCAGGATTTGTAAAATTATTAAATCTTCAAAAGTACATTTGTACATATTTCAAAAATTTTAGAACAACATTTTGTTTTTAAATAAAAAAAAATATTGTATAAAATTGAAGTAAACTTGTTTTTCTGATAAAATTCTCAATAAAGAAGATTTCTCAACTCAGATTTCATTATTTTTTTTTCCATATCCCTTAAAATATTGGATTTATTTGTGTACGATTTAAAAAAAAAACGAAATATTCAAAATCATCTATTTGGAAGAAACAGATTGGACAAGATGTTCTGCTGGAAACACGGTCTTAAGAAAGAAGAAATATATTGAGATATGATTTTTTTTTTCACATCCTTGACCATACAGAATAGCGCCTGTGAAACCCACTCAACTGTATCGATACTTGTGAGTAGGAAAGTAAGTCTTGAAAGAGGACGAAATAGAAAAAAAAATACTTTGTGTAACTGGTAGGAGATGTCAGATTTGAAAGACATGCAAGCATAGACTAGAAAAAGATTAAAATGCAAGTATAAAACTTTGATATTGGACGAGACGATACTGCAGAAATAAAAATTACTGATAAAAGTATAAATATATGAATATCTAAAATTTAATGCAATGCAAGTTTTTCAACTTTCTAACATATCAATATTTAATTTTTTACTACATGGTGTTATACAGAGATATAGTGTTCTATAAAATAACTGTAAATTGTTTAGTCATAAATAGTAAAAAAAAAAAAAAAAAAAAAAACGTTCAAAATATTTTCTATGAAATATATAGCAATTTCGGAGACATATATTTATTAGTTTTTTATTTTTAAAAATTTATTTCTGTAATGTTTGAATATAGAGTCTTATACACTTCAAAATTCATATATCAAAGAAATGAAGAAATTAAAAATGAAGTTTTAAAGTAAAGAATAATTAAAGTTGAAAAATTAACGTTGAACAATAAAAATATATTTTTTAGGCTTAATTTGAAAAATAATTAATATTAACAAAACAAAAGAACAAAAGAACAAAAGTACGGTATCTGCTATCAAGGTTTAATTTAAAGAATAATTAACCTTTAATAATTAACGTTAAATAAACAAAATGACATCTCTTATAAAGGTTTAAGTTAAAGAATAAATATCTTTCAATGATTCCTACAAAATTTTTATATATAATATTTCATTTACATGTTATTGACCGTACATATTATAAATTACAGTATCAATTCACGAATTTGTGAAATTATTTAATCTTCAAAACATTTGTACATTTTCAAAAATTTCAATACAATATTTTTTTAAATAAAAACATTAACTTATGTATAAAATTCGAGTAAACTTGCTTTTCTGATCAAATTCCTTGTAAAGAAGATTTCTTTATGTTTATTCCCATATCCCTAAACATTTTAGAGTTTCTTGTGTACGATTTAAAAAAAAAATTCAAAATCCTCTATTTGGAATAAACAGATTGGACAAGATGTTTCGCTGGAAACACCGTCTTAAGAAAAGAGAAATATATTGAGATATGATTTTTTTCATATTCTTGACCATACAGAATAGCGCCTATGAAACCCACTCATCTGTCTCCAAACTTGTGAGTAGGAAAGTAAGTCTTGAAAGAGGACGAAGTATAAAAAAAAAATTGTGTAACTGGTAGGAGACGTAAGATTTGAAAGACATGCAAGGATAAACTAGAAAAAGATTAAAATGTAAGTGCAAAACTTTGATGTTGGAGAAGACGACATAGCAGAAATAAAAATTATTTATAAATGTATATAGTAAATATATCAATATCTAAAATTTAATGCAATGCATGTCTTTCAACTATATAGCATATCAATTTTTAATTTTTTTTACTGCAAGGTGTCATATGTGTGATTGTTTTAGAATATATGCAGGGCAATAGAACTTTATAAAATGACTGTAAATTATTCAGTCCTAAATAGTGAAAAAAAAAATTCAGAGAAATATCTTTTATTTTCGGATATATATTTTTATTCATTTTATTATTTTTAGATAGTTTATTTCAACAGTGTTTGAAAATAGAATCTAATAAAATTCAAAATTCGTATAATAAAAAAAAGAAAGAAATCATTATAGTCGCGAAATTAAAAATTAAGTTAAATAGTTAACCAAAAATATATTTTATACAATTTTTCTTTCTGTAGCAATGCATTTTAAAATTTCTTATTTATCAAAGATATTGCAGAATTTTGGCAAATTCAGCATTATTCAGGTTGCATTGCAACGCCTAATATATTATCGCCTAATATATCCTTTTGGGGAGAGGTAATTGCATACCACTTGTTTGCCGTACTGAACTCCCACTCTAATAATTCTACCCATGTAATCAGTAGTTATAGTTTTCTGATTGTAGTTTTGTTCTAATCATAATTATATATTGTAACAGTTCTCCCTCCTAAGTACTGCAGAAGCGCGCGTCAGGAGAAACGATCAGTAGGCATCGAGATTCTCACTGAAGAGGACATACGGCACAACTGGTGCTGCCATTAGTTACAATCTCTCACCACGAGAGAAAATATAGTTAGCAGAATCATGTGCATAAGTTGACCTACAGATTCAAGAAGTATATATCCTGATTATATTTTCCCTGAGTACAGGAAGTATATCTCGTATATCCAATGCAAACCTGAATATCTTTGTTTAGAGCTTAGAAGTGGAATCCTTATACGAACCTTTAAATATATATCTTTAAATGGTTGCATGTTAAATATTGTTTGTAGTTATTTGTGGTGTTTATGTCTTACCATCCAACCACATCAAGATTCAGCTGCACAAACAATAGACGAACACTATTAAATATTACAGTATTTATTTATAATTAGAATTATTTAATTATTTATAATAATGAATAAATAGATATCCATCATTATAATTAGATAGTCATTTAATATTAAGCATTTTTAAATTTAAAAAATGACTGTATTAATCCATATTAAAGTAAATATTTTTGAAACTTTTTAAAATATATCTATCAAACATCTGCAAATGAATTTTACAAAAAAAAAAAAAGTAATTACATCTTAATTTAATTAATAAATTAAAATTTTGTAGTATGAAGAAATTAAGCATCTATTAAATACATATGTTTTAAAACAAATTTAGACAAAAACACAAAATTGACCACGAAACTGATTGAACTTCTGAAACTAAATCGAAATTATTTTTCCTGCTTTTTGTAGATCTATCGTAGAAGTCGATATGCTTAATTTACTTTACCTTACACCTCAACCCAGTACCTAGGCTATGTAATGCCTTACCAGTTAAATAGGCGAGGGTTGGAAAATAGCACTAAGAACAAAAAGTAAAAGTTAAAATTGCAGAAATATATGAGTCAAAATGAAATGTAAAACAGAAAAGTTAACAAAAAAATACGCTATGGTAACTACGTAACTAATATAATACGAAGTAAATAACATGAAGAAGAAAAGAAACGATAAGTATAAAAAGCAGAAAGATGAATAATGGTATATACATGCGAAAAAGATCTGGCACAAGATACAAAATATTATGACAGATTACATTCTACCAAAAAATGAAATGCGTTTATTCAAAGTGATAGAATGGTCGCATAGAATTTAATGTGTATGCTGTTAATGTTACTAATCCCTCTGTTGCAGGAAAGCCTACGTCAAGTCCAAATGATCCCGTCGCAGGCGACGTCCATAGCTGAGCTTCACATTTAGCGATGAACCACGTGGCTGAAGACAGACTAAACATCAAGACAACGCTCTACGATCATATTAGACCAGGAACTAAGATTTAAAGTTGGCCACTACAAACATCAATAGCACTACTAGTACTCGAAACTGAAACCTGGGGCACTGAGCGTCAATGCCTTAGACACTCGGCAATTCTGGCCCATACAATGTGTGGTTTAAGGATAATGGTTTCTTGGTAGGATTTAATATACATTTTCTTGTATAAAGTTGCTTAATTTATTTTCCATATGCTCCATTAATTGTAAATTATATTTATGTACCATTAAATGGAAAAAAAGCTGAAAAGAGAGATATTAAAATAACATTATTCTGTAAAATAACAAATAATTGTATAGTGGATAATAATTGTGTAGATAACAAATAATTGTGTTCTCCAGTTTCTCCACAAATACAGAAAGCACATTCTGAGGAGTTGAATTTATTGAGGTATGTTGGGGAATGGACAATGGCTATGAAATCGGTTTGTTCTAAAACAAGTCCCTTTGCTGCATGTAGAGTGTGGGTACCAGAGCATGTCAACAGGAAGAGAAATGGATCAATTTTCTAATTTTTTTTATCTTATGGGAATGTGGTAATCTATCGTTGAATCGTTTATGAGTAATACATATAATATTTATACATGCTTTAAAATACCAATATAATCTTCATAGATGCATTATATTACATTTAAATATTTTAATATTGAACAATTGGATGCAGCAAGAACTTATTTTATAAATAATTAAATATATAACAACTTAGTTCTAATATTCTATGAACTAAAGAGGAAATAATCAATATCCTGAGTTATAATTGGGAAAATTTGGCGTCATATTATTGGCCGTATTATGGTTTGCTCCTTGAATTGTCAAAATGACACCTACATTATTTCAAATGCACCTCTGGTGGCTGAGACATATGGGGATGAAGTTCTTAGATCTACTGTAGTACCTTACGCTGCAACAATCGAAAATGAATTTATTTTAACTGATTATTATTGTAGAACATATTGTGCTTGGCTAGACAATTATTTTCTTTACGACGGAGGAATCATACAAATAAATTTACAAATATTTTCTTCTGACAAGAACCCAATAAAATATGTTTGAACATTCTAAACAGATAGATTGCTTATCTCATATTAAAATTTAGAAATACTTCGAGAAATGAAAACGCTCTACTCCTGGAGTGGTACAGAATACTATAGTACCAAATTAATATCCTTGAAGACTCATTGTCTCATGTTGTTTAGTATTGCTTCAGGCCTTATAAAACCAAACCTCTCTTTAAAAGTGATTTTGTTCAAAAGATTGATTGTTTTCAAAGATGCACAAATTGCATTATTTCTTATTTCATTCTAAAATATTGTTATAAAATGATTTTCTTCTTTCATACTTTTCTTCAACTTCATCTCTCCAAAAACTTTAATAATCTTTAACTGCTTTGGCAATGTAGCAATCGTATTTTTTTTGTCTTATAATTATTATTTATCTTTTTAACACATTATAAAAAATACTGTATTTTATTTTAAGAATTAAGAAACTTAAATAGCTTTTTAAATTTAATAAATCATTTAACCGTTTATGAGTAATATATAAAATCTTTATACTTGCTTTAAAATTCCCATATAATCTTTATGCATGCATTATATCACAAAATAATTTTAATATTGAAAAATTGGATGCAACTAGAACTAATTTTATAAACAATTAAATAGATAACAACTTAGTTCTAAATTTCATTGAATTAAATAATCAATATCCTGATTTATTAATACTGTATAGAAAACACTAATTAAATAGTGCAACATTTCAATATTAGAAAATTTTAAAGTTTATGAATCCCAATCAAATCAAATAAGATGCCATTCAAGATATCATTATGTACTAGTTATAAATTCTTCTTTGCAATTAATGTTGTAAGAAAAAAAGATACAATGAGATATATGATACATAAAACCAAACAGACATAGAATATGTTTTAAACTTATATTATCTGACAACATTTAATTGAAAATTATGCTAAGATAATAAAAATTATTTATTATATTCAACTTGTACTTCATACTGAAGTTAATGCTAATTAAAATATCTTGCATAAATAATTAGATTTCAGTTAGTGTCAAAATTTTGAGAGCGTGGTATATTAAGAGAGGATGCAGATGTTAAGATAAAAAGTTCAAAAAGACTAGATACCAAATTAAATTATTCTAAAACTTTTGAAATTTGGTTGTGACTTATGAATTTTAATGAAAGCCATAAAAGAGTCTGAATTGATATATAAATATTATTATTCATATTTAAATTTTATACAACATATTTTCAAACAAAGCTCCTTTTTATATAATTTTACATAACTTATTTTAATATAATTTCACATAACTTATTTTAATATAATTTCACATAACTTATTTTAATATAATTTCACATAACTTATTTTAATATAATTTCACATAGCTTATGTTAATATAATTTCAACAAAAGGATTATGCGTGGAAGTAATACAGTGTTATAACAAATTTAAATGATCAAAAATAATGTGCATTATTATCAGTGTCATCTTCAACATTTTGAGGCGATCCTAAATAGTGATAGAGATAAAACAATATAGTTAACACATCACAAAATTTATTTTGCTTTTATATGTATTTTTACTAAAAAAATAAAACAGTCTAAAACACATCAACTGAAATAAATAAATATTTTATAAAGATTATCAGAACTATTTTAACAACATTTTAGACAATAAATCTAAATAAAAAAAAAACATGTAAAGATTGATTCTTTAAATTAAGAACGTTACTTAACACGATATTCATTATAATTATCATTCAGATGAAATACTTCTTGTATTAAGTATACACTGAAGAGACAAAAGTCATGGGATACCTCTTAATATCGTGTCGGCCCTCCTTTCGCCCGGCGAAGTGCAGCAACTCGACGTGGCATGGACTCAACAAGTCGTTGGGAGTCTTCTGCAGGAATATTGAGCCATGCTGTCTCGATAGACGTCCATAATTGTGAAAGCGTTGATGTTGCAGGATTTTGGGCACGAACACACCTCTCGATGATGTCCCATAAATGCTCGATGGGATTCATGTCGGACGATCTAGGTGGCCAGATCATTCGTTGGAATTATCCAGAATGTTCTTCAAACCAATCGCGAACAGTTGTGGCCCGGTGACATGGCGCATTGTCATCCATAAAAATCCCATCGCTGTTTGGGTACATGAAGTCCATGAATGGCTGCAAGTGATCTCCAAGTAGCTGAACAGAAACATTTCCAGTCAATGTTCGGTCCAGTCGCACCAGAGGACCAAGTCCATGCCATGAAAAAACAGCCTACACCATTACGGAGCCGCCGCCAGCTTGAACAGTGCCTTGCTGACAGTTTGGGTCCGTGGTTTCGTGGGGTCTGCGCCACACTCGAACCCTACCATCAGCTCTTACCAACTGAAATCGTGACTCATCAGACCAGGCCACGGGTTTCCATTCATCTAGGGACCAACCGATAAGCTCACGTGCCCACGAGAGTCTCTGCAAGCGATGTCGTTCTGTCAGTAAAGGCACTCGAGTCGGTCTTCTGCTGGAATAGCCCAAGAAAGCCAAATTTCTCCGCACAGTTCTAACAGACAAGTCCCTTGTACGTCCCACATTGATTTCTGCGGTTATTTGACGCAGTGTTGCTTGTCTGTTAGAATTTACGACTCTTTGCAGACGTCGCCGGTCTCGGTCGTTAAGTGCAGGCAGTCGACCACTGGGCTGTCCATGGTGGAATGTTATGCCTAAAATTTCATACTTTCGGCACACTCTTGACACAGTGGATCTGGGAATGTTAAATTCCCTAACGATTTCCGAAATGGCATGACCCATGCGTCTAGCTCCAACTAACATTCCGCGTTCAAAGTCTGTTAATTCCCGTCGTGCGGTCATCATCACGTCAAAACCTCTTCACATGAATAACTTGAACAGAAATGAAAGCTCTGCGAAAGCACTGCGCATTTATACCTGTTCTACGCGATGCTACTGCCATCTGAAAATTTGCATATTGCTATCCCATGACTTTTGTCACTTCAGTGTATCTTCTAATCTTTGAATACAATAATTTTATTACAAATAAATTTATCTTAGCATCGAAAAAGTATTATTTTAGGTAATGTTCTTGTACAATATTATACAAGATATCGTAATTTAGATAAATATACCTTCAAATGTCTTCAGTATTTGGTGCATTATTTGTTATCTTCAGGCTTTATTTATATTATGAATCTGAAGCAGAGTTTTGCATAGAATAGGACACAAAGAATATCATATTTTTTTCTTGCAAGAATATCCTATTCAGAAATATGACTGTCAGATATGAAGGAATTGACACACACACTGATGCTAATGGCATCAATTCAACAATGCAAAAAGTAATATGAATATTGTTGCATTGAATTATCTGTCAATTTAATAGATTTAGTTGCTTTTTGCGTGACAAGTTTTTGCCTAGTGGATGGACACATAAAAGGGTACAGTGAAACCTGAACAAGTAAGAAACTCGAGATCTAGCAAGTACTCTGAGTAATTGCCTTCCTATCAGAAAATGGCTCCTCTTTTTTTCTTCATTTTTTTTCCAGAGAAATGAAGGGGAGAGAGGGATTATTTCATCACTATAATTATAAAAAAAATCAGAATTTCGTAATTTCAAGACTAGGGTATTCATAATGAAGAATAATGATTAGGACCCAAAATGTGCAGATATCATTGCATTTACTCCAAATTTTGAAGCCATTTTTTTATAATTGAAAAAGTGAATAGACTGAAACTTTCTCTGAGAATTTTCTTGGATAAGTACATGTATGTGTCACTGTGGCGAAACGTGGACAGTACCAATAAGGAGCTACGATCGTCACAAACTTTATATAATATAGTCTTTTTTCAAAACATTTAATATGTTACACGCTTCTAATGGTAAGCGAAAATGCATTGTCTAACCCCCTAACTGATATGTTTCTTACATTATCATGAGTGGAGCTGGATTAGAGATCTCTAATGAGGTTGCTCTTTTTATATCATTATACTTGCAATTTTTTATTTAAATGCACACAATTTGATATATTTTTCAGGTGTTGCTGAACTTTATATGTATTCACTAATAATTTGAAAGAAAAATAAAAAAAATAAAAGGAAATCATTTTTAGGTAAGAAGGAATTATTTTACATTTCATCTAAATTGTTACTTTGGACTTTACAAGGTGTTATAAATTACAAAGTAATAATTTAACACTTTACCTTAGTGAAAATATCTACCTTCATTAAAGCTTTAATTTCATCGGGCTAGACTATTTTCAGTAGAAATACACCTAAATTCTAGCATATTTTGAAACAATTATGAATCGCTACAACGTTTAAGAAAATATTACATCATTAGCTCAGCAATAACTCAGTAACTCGGTTGTTCTATATAATGGGTGAGGTTGCGATTTGTTAAGCCATAAAATGAAATATACATGATATTTAATGTTTTAAAATTCAGACAATTGTTAACTAATTAATGCATGAATAATTAATAATTATTAAATTATAAGATTTATTGACGACTCTAACACTTAATTTAAATAACCTTGCATTTTTCATATATTTGTATATGTCATATTATAGTTTTTCTATAATATAGCAAATTAATTCTGTACATTTATTTACTAATATTAGTAAATGATATATTTTACTCGAATAAATATGAAAAAAAAAATTATTTTTCAATAGTAGAATATATATTTTTTATTTCTATGTATATTTAGTTACACGATTTTAACTGATGTAATCCATTGTAGATAAAATTTTTACTGGAAAATTTTATTCCTTTTTATTGGAAAAAAAGATTCCATACGACAAAATTAGTGCAAAATAAGTCTCCAAGTAGACCACAAATTTCAAAATCTTCCTTGAATCTTCAATAAATCCTTTATTTATATTTTTTAATATATTTAAAAATTAAGAATAATAATACTAAATATTAATAGTATTTCATTTAGCATTTTACATATTTAGCAGTTTAAATTTAATGAAATATTTTTTAAATAGTTTTATGAAAATGTTTTACAAGAATCTTTTTTATTGAAATTTATGTTTAAAAAAATTTAGATATATTTTGTTTAAATCTAGGAATTTAAGAAAATCATGTTTTTGACGTTTATACTTTTCGTTTTTATTTCGTAAAACTCATGCCAAAATAAATTTATATTCAGAGAAATGACGTTTTATTCATTTTTAAGTAGAGATTTTCTATGTTTTGCTATTCTTTATATTATATAAAGTTCGTGTATTATAAAAATCAAATTTAAAAACTTGTCTACATTTGCTTCAGTAAATATTTAAGAAAAATTGTTATAGTTTTTCCCATTTATTCACATTGATAAAAATTTAAATAAATTAGGGTAGCTTAGATGCGATTTTCTAGTAATACACATGATGATTCTGAAATACTTAAAAAATGATTTTATAAAATTTTATATTTTTGCGAAACATAAAATTTTAGTAGAAAAAGTAGAGGAGTGAAATAAAGGATTTTTTTCCTGTTTTCCTTTTTGAAAATAAGAAAACCTTTCGCAAAAGCAAAAATCTTATCAGAAGCAAATTAGAGGAACAAAATAAATTATTTTTCTGCTGTTTTCATCTTTGAAAGTGAGGTAATTCATGAAAACAACATTAGCAATTCTCTAAACTTTCTTTTTCATAATTTTTAATGGAAATTTTGCTTTTAATACAAAATATTGGTTTTAAATATTCAGAGGGGCCTACTAATACAATCTACTGAATATGAAAAATGAAGAAAATAATTAATTTAATACTTAATATTTAAGAAAATATTAATTTAACATTTAAGAAAAATTGTCATAGTTTTTCACATTGATAAGGATTTGGATAAATCAAGGTTAGCTTAAATGCGATTTACTAGTAGTAGACATGAAGATTTTGAAACATCAGAAAATTAATTATAAAATTTTATTTTTCGCAAATTCAAAAATTTTAGTAGAAGTAAAATAAAATATTTTTCCGTTGCTTTTATTTTTGAAAGTGAGAAAGTTCATGGACATAACATTATTATTTCCCTAAACTTTGCTGTTTCGTAAATATTAAATGACACTTTATTTTTAATATAAAAATAATGGTTTTAAACAGAGATGCCTTTTAATACAATCAACAGAATATACAAATGTAAGAATTCTATAAGGTTAGAAACCAAGAAGTCACCAAGTTTTATAAATTTGACTAACACTTCTATTTGTCCTCCGGGACATTTTTCTTCCACCTATCAAGATTCACTTTTTGTCCTTATCTTATCGCCGAAAAAGTGGATGAAAATGTTGGACTTAATTATCCGTACATAATGTCCACTACTTACCAACCGTACAGCTTTCAATCAAGTCTCGTCCCCAACATTTTTTCCTCCCCTCATTCTTTCAAGTGATGGTTGGCCTTCCTCCTCCATATTCCTCACGTGATTCCTCCGCCATTCGTCATTTCCCTTTTCATGTCCGTTTTTAGATCCATCTCCATCACTCTCGACCCACCCCCACCCCCAACTTTTCTTTTTTTCTTCCCTCCTTTTTTTTTATCGTTCCCCACCCCTCACTTTTGTCCCCTTCCTACCATCTTTGAATCCTGCTCTGCGAAGCGTTCATTAGGGAATGAAAAATGTACTGCTCTTTATATGCGAATTTTATTTGGTACGGCGAACTTGGCAGTTGTCAGTAGGAATGGACTATTTCCATGTATTCACATACTTATACAGTGATACTGGAAGGGGGGTTGTTTCGATAAAGTCATTTTTTTTTACAATATTTGATTTTTTTATTTATTTGTACTAAATTTAACTGTATAAAAATATATGAATGCAGATATAAATGTAGTTGAAAGGTTCAAGCATACAATTTATTGAGTCATCATTATAATAGTGATATTATATACCGATGGAAGCTTAACATATTAATGCTAAAAGTTGGTTGCATTTACATGAAAAATACTGCTATTAAAATCTTACAAGAATGTAGTCATTTTTTTTCATGCTATTTAATAATTTAGTTGGCTTGTTTGTTGTTATGTATCTCTCATGTAATTTTTTTTGTATTGTTTGTTGTTTTTTTGTATTTAGTAGACTTGTTTGTTGTTATGTATTTTTTACGTATCTTTTTTGTTGCTTTATATGCGAATTTTTTTTGCTACGGAGAACTTGCCAGCTGTCAGTAGGAATGGACTATTTCCATGTATTCACATACTTATGCAGTGATACTGGAAGGTGGGGGTGGTTTCGATAAAGTCATTTTTTTACAATATCTGATTTTTTTTTTATTATTTATTTGTACTAAATTTAACTGTAGATATAAATGCATTTGAAAGGTTCAAGCAAACAGTTTATTGAGTCATAGATACTATAATAACGATATTACATACTGATGAACGTTTGATACATTAATGCTAGCAGTTGGTTAGATTTACATGAAAAATTTGCCGTTAAAATCTTACAATATAATCATTTTTTCATGATAGTCAATAATTTAGTAGGCTTGTTTTTGTTTATTAGGCTTGTTTGTTGTTAATTTTTTACAATATTTGGTTTTTTTTTATTTGTACTAAATTTAACTGTAGATATGAATGTATTCGAAAGCTTCTAGCAAACACTTTATTGAGTCTGAGATATAACAGTGATATGGGACGCTTGACATATTAATGCCAAATTAAAGTTAGATATAGATGAAAAATATTGCTATTAAAATCTTACAAGAATATAGTTATTTTTTTCATGATAGTCTATAATTTAATAGGTTTTTTTTGTTTTGTTTATTTTCTATGTACCTTCTTTGTTGCGAAAAATAATCGTTTCTCATTAATTTTTTACTAAGAATTTATGTATGATGTTTTTAATGTCATATAAATTCACTCAATTAATTCATATGCCAACGGCCGTACCATGCTGAATATACCGGTTCTCGTTATATCACCGAAGTCAAGCATCATTGGGCGCGGTCAGTACTTGGGTGGGTGACCACCTGGGAACACCGCGTGCCGTTGGCAAATTTGGGACCTGAATGGCCGAGTGTATAGCGCTCTGGCGCTCGGTGCCACAGGTTTCGGGTTCGAATCCCGGCGGTGCCATGGATGTTTGTAGTGGTTCGGAATCCACTTTAAGCCGTAGGTCCCGGTCTTCTATGACTGTAAGAGCGTCACGGAGCAAAAGTCAGGCTTCTACCTACGGGTGCTCCATCACAACAGAAGCTGCTTCCTTCCCCTTCAATCATGAGTCCATATGGGCTCGTGGGCTTGGCCGGCCAAGTGGGATAAGAAACAACAAAACAACAACAACGATTACATTCTTATTTTATAGAAAAAATTCTAAAATATCAACAAATATAAGAAATAATGGTATATCTTGGCAAATAAAAGTTATGGTATTTGGAAATAATGGAGGAAATAGTGAAAACAATGGTATTTAGAAATAATGAGGGAAAAAATAGAAACAATGGTATTTGTCAAATAATGAATTTACAAATATTTATCTTTAAGTAATTAATAACACACGATAAATTCATTGAAGCATTTCTATTGTGTTTTTGAGAAAGAAATGTCCTTAGATGTTAATCAGTTTAGTCAGTCTAGAGTTCATTTATTCAGTTGAGGATCAACTTATTTAGGTGAGGATAAACTTACTCAGGTGAGGATCCACTTACTCAGGTGAGGATCGATTTACACAATGGAAGTTCAATTTACAAAACCTGAGGATTAATATACAAAAGCTGAATGATAATACATAGCGATCTGAGCGATATTAAATTCATGTTTTGATGACTTAAATTAATTCATTTATATATTTCTAAATTAAGTCGTTGTTGATTTTGTTTATAAAAGCATTGTTTCCAATGAATGAGTTTTCATTAGTGAAGGCAATCAAGAATCAAAATATATTAAAGCATTTAGTTTTCTCTTTGTGTTTAAATGCAGTTTTTGAGTGCCTCATAATTTTCATTTAATCTTAATGGAAATAATTAACTTGCAAATTTTCTTTAATTTAAGTAAATTAAAATTGTTTTCCGAAAATTAATAACAATGGTATTAATACAATGCACAGCTCTATACCGTCGAAATTCTTTTCATTGCTGAATTAAATAATCCCTGACGTCATTTTAAAAGACTTAATTCATTAAATCATAAACTAATATTAATTAAAATTATCCATAAGTATTTGAAGTTTATACATAATTTTGCATTAAAATTTATTAAAAAAAACAAAATTTTAATTTCAATGCGTATAATTTTAAATATAAAATATTTTACTAAAATTATAAATTCATTTGATTGAAGTAAATGTAGCATAGAAAATAATTTTTCATTGCCTCAAAATATTATGTGGCTTTATTTAAATTAAATAATTTTTTGTTAAAAATAACGAAACTTATTTGAAATTATTTCTTACATAATTAAAATTAATAATTAAGAAATTAAAATTATTTAAAATTATTTCTTACATAAAGGGTTCCTTGAATCTAGATCTCCAAGCTTTTCTGTATTTTTTTATTAGATACAATGAAATTTTAAATTATTTATAATTAAAAAAATTGAAAAATGAACTGTTTAGTCGGTAAATGATCGGCAATTTAATGACTGAATAAAAAGTTAAGTCCTATTAATATTAGTGAGATGCAAATTGATCTATTAAACATTTATTATATCGCAAAAAAAAATTCATTTTTTAAGAATGTAATAGAAAAATGTAAAAATAATTGAAATGTACAATGGCTCATGCAAAACGTATAGATATTGCACTATTAAAATTACATTGAGTAATTTAAACGTTGAAATAAAAAAAAATGTATAAATTTTTTTTGGCAGAAGCAAAACTGATTTATTTTAAAAGTAAAAAATGAGATCCCGCATTGTTATCCCAGGAAATGATCAGTTATCACCTAAATGGCTTCATCCATTAGCACACAATCTAGTCTAATATTTTACCTTTTCAGTGTTCTCTCACTTGCACATGACGTAGTTTTTTTACCAATTTAAGTACGCACTTTTCTTATAAAAGACATTTTTAGTTTTCTTAAAATGAGAATTTAAGACTTTTTCTGAAATTTTAATGTTAAACGTATAGATCATCAAAAAGTTTGAGGAAATTTTAATTTATGTGGCAAAACCCATTAACAGAATTATATCATATATTCAAATAAAAGTTTAATATTTTCCTGAATTATCTTATTATTATTAATATTTTCCTGAATTATATTATTATTATTATTAAACTGAACATTTTAGACTTTTGCTGATAATTTTAATGACAAAAGTATAAATCATGACAGATTTTGAGAAAATTTTTAATTTATATTGCAAATCTCATTAACTTTTTTATTTCATATTTGCAATATCTTACTTATAACAAGATCTATGGGTATATAAGAATTATATTATATATTCGAATAAAATTTTAATATTTTCCTGAATTATTTCAAAAGATATCTTATGATTGTAAATTGGAATTATTTGTCAGATATTATACAATTCTATTGTAATACAATGAAATTATTGAGTTTTAATCTAATAATAAATTATAACATTCCATATAGTTTATATTTTTTTTAATGTAAATTCATGAATATATAACTTAACAATCTTTTAGTATATGTCTTAATTTATGTAAAGATAATTTTTTTTATTCGTTAATTTAGCGCGTTTTTATAACTTCCTTATTAAACCATTTATTATACAAACAACTTACCTTTCTTTTGCCCAAAAAGACGAAATCTGTTAACAACATTTTTTAATTTTATAATGTACCGTTGTTATACTTTTTATAAACGTTTAGATATAAATCTGCTTGAGAGTAATTTATTATCACTCATTATTTCATTTTATTATCATTATAATTATATTAAATATTCGAATAAAAGTTTAATAATTTCCTGAATTATTTCAAAATATATCTTATGAATATAACCTAAATCAGTATATTTGTCTGACAAAAAATTGGAAATTATTTGTCAGATATTATACAATTCTATTGTATTAAAAAGAAATTATTGACTCTTAATCTAATTAAAAATAACAATTAAATTCAATATAATTGAAACCTATTCTGTTTAAATTAATAAATACGTAATTTAACAATCTTTTCAGATCATGTCGTAATTTCATGTCGTAATTCATTGTCGATTATTTTTTTACTTCGTTAGTTAAAGATATTTTTATAACTCCCTCATTAACTAATTTATTATATATAAAACCTATCTTTATTTTGCCCAAAAAAAGTAAAAACCAATTAATAATTATTATTTATTTTATTGTGAATTTATATAATATTTATTTTATAATATTCTACATAGCTTAGACATTTTATTATATAAATTCATCAATATATAATTTAACAATCTTTTTAGAACATGTCTTAATTTCAGTAATGATACATTTTTTACTTTATTAATTAAAGATTTTTTTATAACTTCCTCATTAAATAACTTATTATATATACAACTTATAATTCTTTTACCTAAAAATGTCGAAACCAATTAATAATTTTTTTTATTTTACTCTGAAGTTAAATAACATTTATTTTATAATGTGCCATTGCTGTACTTTTTATCAACATTTAGAAATAAATGTATATGAGAGTAATTTATTATGACTGATTATTTCATTTTATTATCATGTATTTCATGGTAATTACATAATGTATTTATATATAAATTTAATTGCGAATGTAGCCAAAAATAATTATATTATTATTAATTATATTAAATAAATATATGGATACAAACTACATATATTTACACTTTTTGATTAACTGTTCTTCTTGTTATTGATGCTACTGTGAAGAAATTGATTGATTGAAGAATAGATGCTACTGTGAGATTACTTTTTTTTCAAAAAAAAATCTTCATTTATTCTTCCAAATTTATTTCATAGCCTTCAAAGTAAACCCCTTCAAACGCTATGTACTTCTGCCAACTTTTTTTCCAATCCTCAATGCTTGGTAAAAAGTCATCGGCGGGGATTGGCCTTCAAAGTGCGCGGCGATTCACTTTGAATCTCATCAATTGACTCAAAACGGTGTCCTCGGAGTGATCTTTTGAATTTAGGGAATAGCCAGAAGTCGCACGTTGTGAATACGGTATTTGTGGTACAATACGGGTTTCATTTTTGGCGAAAAAGTCACGAAGAATTAATGCAGTGTGAGCTGGCGCATTCAGGGTTTTCGGTACCATATGAGATTTGGCTCGTTTGAGGCTCAAAAACTGGAATTGACCGATCCTTTTGAAATTCCAACATTAGCAGAAAGGTATCTAATTGTAAATCGACGTTTTGCAAGCACATAATCATTAATTTTTTGGATGTGAGCTTCGTCGGCTGAGGTTGATGGTCGATCAAATGCCTCTTCGTCTCAAACGAGTTCTCTGCCTTTTTTTAACTGTTTATACCTGTTCTACACATTACTTTCCGATATAGTAATGCTCACTGAATGCCTTCTGCAACATTATACACTTTTCCGCAAACGAAATTTAATGCAAATTATTTGATTGATTTGATTTGTTTAATTGAGACATTTCAACACAAACACTAATGAATATTTTGACGTCTAATTCCACACAGATAACAAGGACAGTGCCAGCAACTTAAAAAAAGAGAAGAGAAATGAAATTCCATAAGACTTTGGGAATTTTAAATTGAAGACTGGTCTTACTTTTTGGACACAGTAATATTTCTCGGTAATTGCATGATGTTTTTATTTATAAATTGAATTACGAACGGAGACAAAAATAATAATGTTATTATTAATTATATTGCATAGTTATATGGATAAAAACTAGATATGTTTTGCACTTTTCTTTTCCTTTTTCGTGTTGTTATTGATGCTGCTTGAACAATATTGCAGTTTATTACTTTTCAAGTTTAATATAACTTTGTAATTGCACTACTGATTGGATGTAACAAGAAATGTTTAGACATAAATGCAATATTTCCTTCGTCTAAATAATGATTGATAGATTCCTTTCAAAAACAAAAAAGAAATATAGAAATTTAAAAAAAGATGTATTTAAAATCACCAACCATGAAACAACATCATCAATTTTCCTACGTCAAAAATATATTGATAAAAAGAAAGCATAACCAAAAAGAAACTGTCTGAAAAAAGGCATTTCTATGATATTTTGTTTTCTCACAGAGATTGAAATAATCTTATCTATTAGTATTAATTTTTTTAAGATGATTTTATTTATAATTAAATAATCTTTTCTCTCTGTTATACAAATAAAGAAATTTACATATTAAATGCTAGCATAACAATAAATAAAATAACAATTTTAACATTGAAAATTGTTTTTTCACATCATTTAGCTCTAAATTTCATGATGTTTCCGAAACACAATAAAACTTAAATAGTATCACTATAAACATAATATTTTTTACGGCTATAAAATAAAAGTCAAACTTGAAAGAAAAAATACGGAATGGCTAAATAAGCATTATTCAGATCTTAATACGTTATTATTAAACGAAATTTGCTTAAATATATATTTTTATTTTATTTTAAAAATAGATATAGGTTTTGACTGGGTGAAAAATCCCGTTAAATTTGAAAATCCTAATAATAAAAAAAAAATATTTCTAAATCAACTAGTCAAATTGCTTTAAAAAATTACGTTTTTTAAGAAACTGATAAATGATTTGTATAATGATAAATAATCTCTATAAAGAAACTAAAATTTACTAATTTTTGTAAATAAAATTACTGTAATAATTACTTGAATTTGTATATAAAAACTAATTGATCGTACTTATTCAGATTAACAATCTGTGAATTTATTTTAAGTAAAATATAAATATATTTTGTAATTATTTGCATTATTTATGTATTTCATGTTTTCATTAAACTATTTCAGGTTCTTCTTACAATTTATAAGTAGTCAATACAAGTCCTGGTGAGTGGAGCTGAGAGTGTAACATGCAATAGTCTATCATATTACTACAGTACATGGAGAGTACAATAAAAGAGTGCAATTCTTAACATATTATAGGCTACCATACTACCTACAATCCCTTGCGAGTTGAACACGAGCATGTAATACTTAACGGGTATATAACTTAGTATATGCAATGTATAACAGCACAATACATCACCTGCAGTTCCTGGTGCATACGGTAAGGAAGTGTAATCTTAACATTTAATAACCTACCATACCACCTACAGTACCTGGATCGAGCATGAGCGTGTAATACTTAACGTGATATAGCGTAGGGAGTGGTGTAATATGTAATAGCCAAAAGGAGTGGTGTAATATGTAATAGCCTAGGGAGTGTAATTTGTAATACCCTAGTATATCATCTACAGTCTGGTGAGTATAACAAGAGTGTGTAATGCTTAATATATAATACCACCTATAGTTTCTGGCAAGTAAAACACGAGGTGTAATGCTTAACGTGTAATATCCTAATATACCATCCACAGTTTCTGGTTAGTAGAGCAAAGGAGAGTAATATTTAAGGTGTAATAGTCTAGCATACCTTCTATAGTGCCTGGAGAGTACAAGTTTGCAATATTTTCGGGTACTTAAGAATGGTAACGTAGAAAATTCTCATTAGAAAATCCGACTATAAAACTAGACGTTTACAAACATTATCCAAGATTTTTAAGTAAGAAAAAAGTATTTAGTTGTAAACAAATATCCTATTTTTTATACAGTATATGCACTTTTCCATGAAAACCAATTGATGATACATTTTTGTTCTGAAAATTATTTTAAATATAAAATAACATGCAAAAAATTATTGTTTCAAATTTTACAAATTACACATTACCTTTTTTTGAATAATATTCAATAAAAATACATATATTTTATTAATTTTTAAAAATATATGAGCTTTCTACATCTTGTAAAATAGAAACACTTTACTATCTGTATACAAGCAAGAGGAATATTTTTGTTTGACAAATAAATTAGACCTAAAGTAAGATACATATAGTTGTTGAAAATTTTGTAAATAAAACTATATTTCTTCTTATTATACATTTTTACACCATGCATATACATAATCTTTCTCAATTGCAATAAAAAAAATCACAAAATGTGGCTTTTTATACTAATAAATAATTGTTTTACTGTTTTGTCATCATAACCGTAAAATACTACAAAAGACACCCCATTTCGTCATAATGGCCTATGCCTTTGACTAAACTTTAAGTAAATAATATACTTTGGAATTTTTATTAAAGCTATTTTTTGATAGTTTTAAGTAAGTTTCAATTCTATGAAAAAGAAAATTTAAAAACATTATTCGATAGTAATTTTAAGGAAAAATAAGCTGAGTATTAAAGATAGATATATCTTCGTCATCTCGTGATGAACTTCTTTTTTTCCATCCAAAAATATATCCTGAGATGTTATTCCGGAAGTCACGGAAAAAATCCATGAGTAGTTCTCATGGAGTTGTTCGTGCAGATCTTTCACGGTCTGTGAGAGAAAAGCATTTAACAGAGACATTTGAAATACTTCCGGCAGTTTGGCCACAGGTACAATATTTTATACACTATTTTTCTTTTTTTTATAGTTTCCTGCATTCAACTGTTTTATCCTACTTTTTATATCTTAAATGATATAAAGACTAATCCAGTTTTACATCATTCTATTATAAGGATATATACTAGTATAACAGCATGTAAGATTATGAGATTATGAAATTGGAATAAGAATTGAATTGGAAATTGGATATGAATTGGAATACGAATATTATATTAATAAACTTTATTTTATTAAAATCATGTGACTCTTATTTTTTACTGGGAATTTATATAAAATGGGAACTCAGTACTGATGTTTTTAAAAGAAATTGTGTACTGTAGTGTTTTACTTACTGGGACCTTTAGCTAAAAGAGAAGGTTTAAAATAAAACTGAGATTTCCTTAATATGTTGTTGCTCTAATGCAGCTGGTAATACAGAAACAGTTAATGTCTACGCCATAAACATGTGCTGAATCGCTGTTACTCATTTAGCACTACCTAGGGGGAGCGTGCAGCTTGAAGATATGCTATGGGTGCCAGTAACACTACCCCCCCAAAGCTGTATATAAGACCAGGAACTATGGTTTAAATTGGATTCCGAACCACTACAAACATCCATGTTGTCTATCATACTTTAATATACCTTAATTTAATAAGCTAATTTGTATATTTTTTACTTCAATATCTAAAGAAATTATTTTTGCCCCATGTTCTTTTTCATTGTAAACATTATCATTTTTAAATATATGGAAATTATTTGTATGGGATACTACTAATATTCTTGATTTCTATGCATACAAAAGCAATATACATAGACACAATCTTGTAAAAAAACTATTATAATAATATACAAATAAATGAGCAAAAACATTTCAGAAAAATATTGTTGAGTAAAAAAGAATTTTTGGTATAATTATTTTTATGTTTGTAAATATGATTGTTATTTATTAAAAACGTTATTGATTTTATTTACTGTGACCTTTAGCTAAAAAAGAATTCTTAAAATTACAATGGAATTTCGTTAATATATTAGACTACTTTGTATTTTTTGACTTCGATATGTTAATTAATTATCTTAATGATATTAAATTAAAACTACATCCTAGAATGATTACATTATTTTATTTAATGTTACATATAACCCCATTTGATTTAAAAATAAAATAAACTGTGCATATCTAAATTTAATTCAATATTACATTAGTTTACAATTTAATGAGACGAAAATTATAAATGTTGTAAAATGATAAAAATATATTTGAAAGCCCATTAGTTATAATTGATTAATATTTTAAACTGATGAATACATTTAAATAAATGAAGTCACATTTGAAGGAATACACTTAAATACATTTACATGAATCAAACTGGTTATTACATTTAAGTTCTATTCCTTTTAATGTACTTTATAACATTTCATTTACTCAAAATATGCTTAACAAGCTTAACCGTTGAAGATGATTGCTAGTAATTTTAAAAGCAGATATATTTAAATTAAAATATTGCTTTGATGTAACTGAATAAGTAAGTATTTCTTTCATACTGAGTCACATATTTCTTTTTTGATCTCTAAATTCTGTCAACACCTTTAAATCTTCGATGTATAACGAGTACTAATTGCATGATTATCGAACCTTTATTAATTTCTTTTTTAACGAGGTATTTTAAATATCCAAGATAAAGAGCTACATGAATTAAATATTAGAATACATATTTATGTTCCTCAATAAATAAAAATGTGTTGTTCGTATAATTCTGAATGACTAAATTATATTATTTTGTTTTAATTTAATAATTAAAATCCCTTATTTAAAAATAGTCAAGTTACATTTTTAAAATAAATAATTTATTGGTTTGATTCAATGAAATTTATAATTTTTTTAACTGTTCCCGAAATGACGAGAAGCAATTTAAATATGCAAGTAAATTTTAGTCATTAAATGTTGTCAAAACATTTACTTCAATGAATCGATTTTCTTAAAACTTTATTTTGAACAAATAGCAGGTTTTTTTTTTATTTAGATCATAATTTGCTTATTAACACTTTATCAAGATTTTTTACAAACTCCTTTCAACTGATAAAACATGGAATATAGAAAAAAGTTGCTTCACCACCCATCCCAATGCACTTGACCTGTGCAGTCTTTACAGCAAATATCCGACTATCGACAGGTCATGATTTTCTTAATAAACACTTGCACTGCATGGGTGTGGCTACTAATGATGTCTGTCCTCTGTGCTCGTCAGGGAAGCCATGGACCTTTTTAAATTTGACAACATGCACTGCTCTTGATTTTATGACTTTTAACTCTGACAACTTTACCAAGGATACATTTTATTGGGCTGCTAGAGTTCTTATGGCGGATATCGCTACAGGTTGAAGTAGGAAAAAATATTTTGTATAGCTCACAACCTATACCTAAAATAATTCTTTGAAAAAAATTATATAATCAGTAATATTCAAAAGTTGTATTATGAAACTTGTTTAAAATTTTATCTTTTGAATATATATAATTGAATCTCTATAATTCAGAACGAACTATTCACTGTGTGAGAAATTTTAATTAAACGCATGTAAGCCTTTTAAAACATGTCCACAATTCACAAAAGATTTCTTGCATGGATTTTGGAACACCTGCCCATAACCCTTGCCCTTGGAACACCGGGTCCAACTGCACTCAACACACGACATATGAACCAAAATGTTGATATCTGTGTGATGGTGGACAATAATTAATGTGCAATGTCGTTCTATCTATGCTAAATTTCCAATGGGATCCAACTGCTCTCAACATGACATATAATCCCAAATATTGATATCTGTTGGATGGTGGACAAGAATGAATGCGCAATGCCGTTCTGTCTGTACTATATCGCTCTCTGTTACTATAAATGTGAATTTCTATGTTTAATTTTTCTTAAAGCAATGATGGATAAGATGTCAAAAGTTGATTAAATACCTGGACATCTGAATTCTAACCAACACATAATGAACTGAGCGAAAATGAATCCATCTTTGTATAATTAGGCATTAATAGCTACAGTATAAATCTAACATACTCCTTAAAACTTTAGTTTAACTAATATACTGTTGAAACACTTTAAAATAATGGGGACAAATCATTACACTAAAGGATATTCAACACTCCATTATACTAAAATTGATGAATTGATTATTAATATTTTAAGCATTTTAGAATCAAAATTTAATTATAAAATATAATTAGAAATAGTTATTAATTTTAATTAAATGACTGATAAAGTGTAGCAATCCCCATAAATCATTAAACCTTTGAAGGCTTCACCACAGCTTCAGAGAAGATCTTTAAATTTAATCGTTTAACCTTTAATTTTGGTGCTAATTGAATTTATCTAGGTATTTAGATTAGTGTGAGGCGTAATTAATAAGTGGTTACATCAGCAGTGACATTTCCAGTCCTAATTATTTTATTAATTAATCCTCTGTGTACTTTCGAATTAATTAAGAAGAATTTAACGACTTATTTTATACCCTTAAAATGTCATGTATTTTACTTTTGTTTTATTTATTTATAATGCCACTTATTGCATTTTATTTTTGCCATAATATTAATTTTTTTTATATTTATGATAACTACAAAAATTCCATTAAAATATATATGAAATTCATAATATTAAATATTTTGAGACACTTTATAAAGTTCTGATTCACTGATTAAAAATACAAATAATAATATAAAGTATTGATATAATTACTTTAATATGATAAGTTTAGTAACAGTAATATTATAACTTTATAAAGTTGATTCTCTTTAAAAAGTTTTTAAACTAACAATCTTTATAAAGATTTCATAATATTAAATATTTTGAGACACTTTACTAAGTTCTGTGCGTGATCTTTGTGTGTAAAAACGAAAAAAATAAAAAAAATAATCCATGAAATTTTTGAAAAGTTAAGTCATTAAAAAAAAGCACAAAATATAATATATAAATTATTTATATTTTATTTGCTTATGTATGGTGTATCACTAAAGAGTTATTTGCTGTTCTTGTAGACCAAATGTAAGGGTGAATCACCGGAAAAAAGAATTATTTTATAGGAAACGCCATTAGTTTTTTTTAGATGAGTCACTCTGCAATAAGTGTATAACATAACCCTAAATGTTACATGTGCAAGTTTTGAACATTTTGCATTCGTTAAATCCTGATTTGAAGAAAATGTACTAGTAAAATTACAGATGTATGTGACGGCGATTTCTGTTGAAGATTACGTGGTATACCTGTAACTCCACTTAGAAAATAAAGATATGAATGATAATATAATATTCCATTGTACTGGATTTCCGTGATCACTTCTGTATTCTTTGGAAAACCAGTAACCTTCAATTAAATTATAGAACTATAGATGCGAGATTATGTAAAATGTATCAGTAAATCTACTAAATATTTATATACAATAGCATACGACATATATAGCTCAGACATACTATAGCGCAGGCCAACAGTTGTATCAAATCAAGTCTTCTTACAAGTTGGCCATTTGGCTTTCGGTTGTCTGGTTTAGCTTTTGGTTTTCTGGTCCCCGGGCGGGTTTTCACCGCATTACCCTGGGGTACCATGCAAAGAGGTGAGTGCCCATGTTGCCCATGACGCTGGTTGCCCATAATCTCTAATATCCTATTCTGCGATGATTAAGAAAAAAGTGTCAAGATCATTCGTCAAAAAATAATTCCCTCCCTTATTGTTGTATCCTGTCCCATAACGGTGTGTTAAATAAATATTTTGGCTAAAATAGAACATCACCAATCAAAAATCCCCAAATTTATCCTTCTTATCTTTAAAAGGGTAAATTTGATGATTGTGAAAAAAAAATCAAGTCAATAACATGAATCACGTTGCACTTAATCTTTTCTTATCACTCAAAGTTTTGCTACAATATTTCTTTAATTATGTGCACTTATCATCCAATGTTTTATAATGAGAAGGACGAAATACCTCATATGGCATATAATACCTCTTTATTATGAATGGAAAAATTTCTTTTGTATCAGGTAAAAATATTTAACATAATTTATTTTAACTATTTTCTATTTTTTTATCATAAAAAACAGAGATTAAAAAAACCAAAAAAAACCAGAAATATAGAAAATAGAAAACAGAATACAGAAAACAGAAAAGTAGAAATTGACAGAAGTACTAGTATTGCTAGTACTATTCTTGCTAGTATATATAAAATACCATTAGGTGACGTGACTAGGGTGGCGTCGGAAATGTCTAATTCTTTAAAGGGTGCCAAAACATGAATATGTTTGGGAAACCCTGACCTGAAACATAATATTTCTTTATTATAAATGGAACAATTTTTTTTTGTATGGAGTAAAAAATGTTAGCATGAATTATCTTAAAAATTCTTCTTCTTTCTTAAAATTTCTCTTTTATAATATAATAAGAGATTTAAAGAAACTGGAAATGTTGGATATATGTGTAACAGTTTATTTACATTTAAATTGAAATTGATATCTTGGCAAGAAACCATGTGTACTCGAGTAAAAAAATCCATTTATGTGAACAATCGAATCTCCCGCAAAAAAAAAGTTCTTTATTTAACATTTGTCACCTACAGAAACGTATACCTGTAGGAAATGACATTTCCAGTTGGGATATATCTAGGAGGCAGTAATAAATGTCTAAATTTTTTAAGGGTTCTAAGCATGAATATGTTCATTAAACCCTGGCATGGCACATAATACCTCTTTATTTTGAATGAAGACATTTTTTTTGTTCCATTTTACCAAAAATTATCTTAAAAATATTTTTTTATCATATAATGATATTTAAAGAAACAAAATGTTGGAAAACATGTGTAATGAATTAATTACATTTAAATTGAAATTATTATCTTGAAAAGAACTATTAGTATTACTAGTGCTTCTCTTACCAGTATATATAATATACCATAAGGTGATGTGACTAGGGTGCCGTAAGAAATGTCTAATTCTTTGAAGGGTGTCAAGACATGAATATGTTCTGGAAAACCTGGCATGGTTTATAATACCTCTTTATTATGAAAGAAGACAATTTTTTTGTATTATGTAAAATAACTTTACCTTAAATTATCTTAATTCATAAATTATCTTTATTATTGTTATATGATAAAAAAACATACAATAAGAGATTTAAAGAAACATAAATGTTGGAAATATGTGCAACGGTTTATTTACATTTAAATTGAAATTGATATCTTGGAGAAACCATGTGCTGTCGAGTAAAAAAATCCATTTATGTGAACAATCGAATCGCCCGCAAAAAAAAGTTCTTTATTTAACATTTGTCACCTACAGAAACGTATACCTGTAGGAAATGACAATTCCAGTTGTCGTATATCTAACTTCTTGTCTCCTCCATCGTTTTGGATAACGTAAAGCAGACGGCAAAAGTGATGGATGCAAATTGAAATCTTTCCATTGGATAAAATCAGTACTTTTGAAGTTGAAAGAATTATGGGAATGATTCGATAATATTATTTTATATTTTTTTTTTCTTTCTTTTTTTTTTTCTTCCTGTCTCCATGCTGAGCCAAAATGCATTTTCTTTTCGAGATATCGGAAGAGATTTTAAATGATTTTGATCTTTATTTTCTTATCTTGCTTTCTGAGATCTGCCAAAGTCTTTTTCCACGCAAAATAAGGTGGTAAATCATCCAAATGGATATTTTCTTTCGATTTCTTTTTTTTATATCTTTATTTACAGATATCAAAAGTAACAGAAAGTGAAAAGCCTAGAATACTCGATTAAATGAAAAATGAAAGGAATATAAAAGTATATTTGCATTTTCAAGAATATATTTCGAATTCGATCTGTAAAAAGTAGATTCATTTTGTAAGTATTTTATATGAAAATAAACGTAAAAAAAAGTTTTTCAGTTAAGACACTATAATTAAATAAATTATAATTTATTTATAAATATCTTTCAAATGAAATAAAATGTCTCATTTTTTTTAAAGTAAAACTTTTTTTTATGTTTGCACAAAATATTTGAGAGTACATTACAAGAAAATTCATATTTATTTTGAATTTTTTATGAATATTTATTAATTATCAATGAATAATACATGAATAATCACTTTTTAATTTAAAATACAATTTGAATTTGAATTTATAAACATGATTTGTGAAAAGCTAGATAAAGCAGCATTTATTATGTAAATGTTTGGTAATAAATATCATATCAAGTATATTAATAATAGAAAAATCTACAATAAATTATATAAAAAATGTTATAAATATTAAGTAAGGGATTTCGAAATTTATATATCATATCACTTTTTTCAAAAGGGTTTTAAAAAGCTAAATCTTGTTTTGATTTTCAAAATCTCACATAATTTAATTCATTGTATTCCTGTGAACTATTGCTTTACTACAACTATTATATTCAATATTTCATATATATATGAACGGCTAATTCTTATTTAAAGTAATGAGATTAATAAAATTTAAATTTTATTTAAATTTCAATTTACGTTTAAATTTTTTACTTTACTCATTTTAAAATATAGTAACAAATCGTAAGATAAAAATAAACAATTTTTCATCAAATAAATATAAAATTAAGTAAATAAAGGCAAATTAATAACTGATTAATTTTTAAATATATGCACGAAAATGAAATAAAAAGCATTTTATATCATTGATTTCGAAATAATTTTTGCATATTTTAAGTTCAAAAAAGTAGAGATCATAATTATTAGTTTAGAAAATGTAGCACTTTTAATTAAAAGAAAATCCCATGATCATTTTGCTGTAAGATGCTTCCTGAATGATTTATGTAAAAAATGTTTTCCTTCTCAGCCTAAGTTCATTAATAAAGTGAAATACAAAAAGAACATTGTAAAAAAAGAACTTATTTTAAAATACTGTAACACTTTAGAAATTATTTCATAGTTTGCAACATAGTTCGAAATAAATTTTTGTTCTGTTTTCCTTTTACTGTTTATTGTTAGATGGATAAAATAAATCTTGTTAATGTAAAGAAACAACTGTAGATATGGAAGCATATTTACTTTGAAAATATTCTATATAATTATTTATTTTTAACTTATCATATAATAAAAGGCATTATTTTGAATTGTTGTTTGATTTCTTTAATTTTTAAAAAAAAAATATTTTTATAATTTGAAATATGTTCTGAATTTCATTCACAGATCGTTATTTAATTATACACTAAAAAACATGCTGTAGGATATTTTTAAATAAATCTGTTATATTTTCAAAATGCTTTTCTACAATAAATCGAATTATACAGTAGCTTAAGCTTGAAAATTTCATTTTTTATTTATCGTTATAAATGTTATTTGGTTTCTAGTGTATATTTATATAAACATGTACACATATATATATATATATATATATATATATATATATATATATATATATATATATATATATATATAATAAATCTTGCTGTAGAACAAAATATTTATAAGTATAACTGGCGTTATTCTGATTCCACTTAACACAATTATTTGTTTTAAACATTTATATATATTGTGTTACAGACAGTACGGGTATTAGTATTGAAAATAATAAAATTAATGTTGTAATGGTTCCTTTCGTATATATTGCAACAGCTACTGCAGGGAATCAACAGCGCCTTCTATAAAGAATAGCGCAGTAATGGCTAAGAACTATCTTTTGTGTTATGCAACACCTGTCATTTCTTCCTTTTTTGTAATTAATTTTGTTATTTACTTTTATGCTATTTAAACTTTAATAAATAATTGTTAAATAATTTGGGTACATCATAATTATTCATATTTTTAGCTATCGTAAGTTTAATAATTCATAATTTTGTCAAACATCTTTTAAGGTTTCTTTCAACGATATAAATATTTACTCTTATTGATTTTATAAATCACATTTTTGTAAGGATTTTTAATATATATATATATATAGAAATATTTTGTCTACCTTGTATAGTAAGATTTCCTTTTTGAAAATGATTTATAACAGCTTGATTTTCAAGGTAAAATGGCTTTTCTTATAAGGTCAGGGTGTGTTTTATTTCACTCCTCCTCCACAATTTTCCAAAGTCCATTCAATATTTTGGGATGGCACATATAGAACTTATTTTAAAAGCCCAAATTCGCAATAGTCCACTGTAGACACGTCAGGAGATATTGCGTGGGAGGCATTTTAGCAGAATATCCTGAATTTCCGTTTCATTTCTAATTTTTTTCTAAGCATAGTGCAGTAGATATAAAAGTGAGACTGGTCCTAACCTGATGAAACTTAACATAGTAAATATAGTTTAGTTATAGGTATGGAATTTCTTCTTTAGAAATGTATGTTATACCATATTTATAATAGCAGTACGAATTAATTTTAATAATTTTTCTATTTTCATTATTTTTCCAATTTAAGAGAATTCTGTAATAATTTTAAAAAAAACAGCAACATTAGACTGGTTTTCTTTGAAACATCATTTCAGTTCTTTTCCCCATCATTTCGTGTAGTTAATCTAACTTTTTCTATTCTAATTAGATAAATATATCCAAACCTTCTCAATAATACGTCTATTTTTCTATGTGCCAAAATAATTTTCAAACAGCAATTTCAACATAGTTGTTAATATACCGACATAGAAATGGGGCCGTTGGTCTACGTATACTCGTAGGACGGCCAAATGAATTAACATTAATAAAAAGCAATTAAAATAAATACTAGGACAAACAACTAATTTACTTTTACCCTTTAATGAATACGAATAAATACTATTACAATAAAATTTAGGATTTTTAATATTTGGCAGAATAAATAAAATAAAAAAAAGGTTTTATAGAGAATGTTTATAGAGAAATGTTTACAGAGAAATGTTTACAGAGAAGTATTCATAATATTTCGCACTCATACCTCAATCGAAAATATTCCTTTGAGTGTGTGGGCAGTGGGGTACCAGTAGCCTCATATCCTTTTACCAAAAAAAAATGCTCACCGACAATTCCAAAGATGGACATAACTCTCCATTACAAATTATCCCTGGAGCCATTCTCGCAGCAAAAATTGTGCACCAGGCTCACGCACTATCGTAGATCGTTCGCTCTGCTTTCAACGGGTCTTCCTTTCTGCCCGCAAAAACTCCAAAAAAGGGATGGATCCCACCAAACCGACCGGTTCTTTTGGACCTGACCGTGTGACCGGGATGGGTTATCTACCATTCCTGGATTCATACAAAAAATAAAGGAAATACCCCTTACCCTCACACAACAGGATAATTACCAGTTACAACAATAGTCTTAAAGAAACATGTTTAGGCTTCAGCCGGTGAACATCATGTTTTTTTTGTTTGTTTTTGATTAGTTAAAAATCAGATTTTATAATTTTGCTTACAAGTTCTATAGAGTTGTATAAAGATTTTATGATAGTGCATTGGGATGAGTCGAATTATCTTCTATAACATGAAATATAATAGATATAATAAGACATACATTTTACTAAAATATTAGACATATATTTGCTGGGCAAGCATTTTTTTTACGTTTTTTCTATTCATATGTAAATTTATATGTATATTTATTTTTATTAGTATTTCATTTATTTTAATTTTGAAATTAAGGTTTAAAATTTAAATATATTTTTCTTTATGAAGGGCAAAAATGTAACCTCGAAATGTAATTTAGTTTTCAGTGACATATAAAAAGAAGATTTTATACAAAGAATAATTGTAAGGCTGCATCCAATAACTTAACCTTAATCTAAACTGTCACTTTTTTTTTTTTTTTTGCAAATTTAAATTTAACTGATAAAAAGAAAGACAAAATCTTAGCAAAATTACTTAATACATTTTGTATACTAGTTTCCCAATAAAAATAATTTCACAATTAAAAAATTAAGAAAAAAATCAGAAAAATTAAGTTAATACAGTCAAAAACAAGTAAATTTTCATAAAATTTCCCCATGTTCATAAAATGTAATGCCACATCATAAAATGATATTTGATATAGTAGTATTGGTACCATTCAACTCTTGGTCAAATAAGGCTTTAAAAACATTTCAGTTTCAGGCAACGAGTGTAGACTGCATAACGAAATTTCTAGATACCCATGTTTTAGATTTGAATACCTGGCGTCATTTATTTATATAACTAACAATGACAAATGTTTAGGCGAATATCAGTGTTTTGGAATGAATGCTATGTAGCAATGCGTGTGAATGAGAATCCTTCTGTAATTCTTAGACTTTGAAGAGCATTTCAAAGAACATAATGATGAGAAGAAAGAGCCAAGAAAGACCTAGAGCTACAAGTGTCTTAGATGATTACTGCTTGCAGCTAATTAAATTAGATAGAAAACCGCTGTACTGCCTTACACCTTCTCTTGTTGTAGCCATCAGAAATTTGGTTCGAAGTCGATTGGGCAGAGAAGACTATACGAGAAATTATTTTAAGCAAGACCCCGCATTGTGAGACCCTTCATATAAAGCTACCAAACCGAGTTGTGGAGCCGTGAGCCCACTATTATTGCAATGTTATCCAAGAAAGAAACAAGTATATGCATATAGGCAATAACTCTAGTGTATGCATATAATATTGGCAATCATATCACTGAATGGTCAGACTGACCTGTATGTCGATTTTTCTTTGTTTGTCTTTCTACAAGGACAATAACCAAATTGTCCTTGTATAATGATCGATTTCAATCATCCTACAAAATATTAATGGTAAATCATTTAGAGCAAGCTTAGTGCATATTTACCTTTGTGAAGATATTTTTATTAATATAGATATGATGATTAAACACTATGGACAAATGGGTGTCATAATTTGTGTACGGTATCATATAATATATTTTTTATCTATCTTGTAATAGCAATTACACTGAAGTGACAAAAGTCATGGGATACCTCTTAATATCGTGTCGGCCCTCCTTTCGCCCGGCGAAGTGCAGCAACTCGACGTGGCATGGACTCAACAAGTCGTTGGAAGTCTTCTGCAGGAATATTGAGCCAGCCATGCTGTCTCGATAGACGTCCATAATTGTGAAAGCGTTGATGGTGCAGGATTTTGGGCACGAACAGACCTCTCGATGATGTCCCATAAATGCTCGATGGGATTCATGTCGGGCGATCTAGGTGGCCAGATCATTCGTTGGAATTGTCCAGAATGTTCTTCAAACCAATCGCGAACAGTTGTGGCCCGGTGACATGGCGCATTGTCATCCATAAAAATCCCATCGTTGTTTGGGTACATGAAGTCCATGAATGGCTGCAAGTGATCTCCAAGTAGCTGAACATAAGCATTTCCAGTCAATGTTCGGTCCAGTCGCACCAGAGGACCAAGTCCATGCCATGAAAAACAGCCCACACCATTACGGAACCACCACCAGCTTGAACAGTGCCTTGCTGGCAGTTTGGGTCCATGGCTTCGTGGGGTCTGCGCCACACTCGAACCCTACCATCAGCTCTTACCAACTGAAATCGTGACTCATCGGACCAGGCCACGGCTTTCCATTCATCTAGGGACCAACCGATATGCTCACGTGCCCACGAGAGTCGCTGCAAGCGATGTCGTTCTGTCAGTAAAGGCACTCGAGTCGGTCTTCTGCTGGAATAGCCCAAGAAAGCCAAATTTCTCCGCACATTTCTAACAGACAAATCCCTTGTACGTCCCACATTGATTTCTGCGGTTATTTGACGCAGTGTTGCTTGTCTGTTAGAATTTACGACTCTTTGCAGACGTCGCCGGTCTCGGTCGTTAAGTGCAGGCGGTCGACCACTGCGCTGTCCATTGTGGGATGTTATGCCTGAAATTTCATACTCTCGGCACACTCTTGACAGAGTGGATCTGGGAATGTTGAATTCCCTAACGATTTCCGAAATGACATGATCCATGCGTCTAGCTCCAACTAACATTCCGCGTTCAAAGTCTGTTAATTCCCGTCGTGCGGTCATCATCACGTCAAAACATCTTCACATGAATAACTTGAACAGAAATGAAAGCTCTGCGCATTTATACCTGTTCTACGCGATGCTACTGCCATCTGAAAATTTGCATATTGCTATCCCATGACTTTTGTCACTTCAGTGTATGCAATTCCACACTTGGAAGTTTGATTTTCTTTATTTATATTAATTTTAACATACTCATACATAGACTTGGATAGCAGTGGTGAAGTATGGAGTAAAGTAAAATAAAGTCAAAAAAGTTATCGATCTTGGCAGAACATTTTCCAGGCAAGAAAACGATTGACCAAGTTCGATATTATCTAAGGAGGCGTATTGCAGCACCCCTCTTCTGTAACACTTTAGGATCCTTGAACGACAAAACAAAGATATTTGAAGCTGACAAATACATTTTTTTTCTTCTAACTGAATCAATAAAAACCATCATTTTGAATATGGGACGTTACCACCGTGCCTGTAGAATATAGAATCGGCCACTTTAGATATTGAAGATTATCAAACAGGGAATTCAGATATTTTGAATTTTCCCATGATTTCCTTTTGTGCATTTTAAAAGCAGAAATGTATTGTAGGTAAAGGTATTGTTAATGAAGTTGTATTGTAGATACCTGTATTGTGCGATGTAGTTGTATTTTAGACAATTGTATAGTAGGTTGGTATTGAAAACACTCTAATGTATTTCTATTCCGTCTTCTTTTGGAATTTCTGTTTTATCAATGTTTTGAAAAATTTTATTGAATCTTAATGAAATGAATTTTAAAATTACGGTCTTTCAGTTTCCCTAAGGGAGATTTGAAAAACAATGTATGTTTGTTAATTTATTTCGACACGAATGGATATGATTACTTATAATATTAATTAACTGAATATGTTAAAACAAGTAACGAATAGCGTTAATATATTATTGACAATGTGTTATACTGCACTTAATATGTTCTATTGTTTCCAAACAATGCATCTTATTATACATGAAATCCTAGAAGTAGCCTGTAAATATTGGAAAGCTGATTTAGAAACACATAATTACATCTATTTCAATTACAACTGTAAGACATTGTTTTAGTAAACTGTTTCAGTTATTACACGAATTTTTGTTACAAAAATACTTCATTTGTGTACGTTCTATGAAATCATATAATGCAAGATTTATTGCATCACGCAATAATGCAAACTTTAATTATATTTTCTTGGTATGTCAGCGATTACTTGAATTACCTTAATAACTACAAAGCCTCTTTTGCAAGTTAGAGGAAACAGTAAATAAATAAAAACACCAGTAAACATACTTAATAAACTCATTTGCATATTTCTGTGAACATTTTGCTAGCATTTGCAAATTTAATTATTATCAGAGACAGTTATGGGAAGATATACTGTACTTCTTACAAGCACATGCATACTTCAGTTAAAACTTAATAATGCGTTGTAGATATATTGCGTTTTGGAAAGAAGAATTCTTAAGATAAAGAACATTCACTTTTATTTAAGAGCAAGATTAAAAGATATTAAGGTCTTAATAAAATGAAAATATTTCTGAATCTCCAAGAATGAAATTAAATTTAGCACGTATTTATTCATTTTATCAAGTAAGAATAGATTTTCAGAAACAACTTTATTCCTTTAATTTTGGTTGATGAATCTATATGTAAGTTTCTGAAAGCTTACCCAAAATTATAAAAGGAAACTTCAAAATGAATATTGTTGTATTGTTTTAATTAAATTTTATAATTTACTGATTTGTAGAGATTTCAGCTTTTGTTGAAATACATTCATAAAATGTTTTGTAGAAAATGTTAATTAGAGATATTTGTGCTGTTTGAGATTACTGATATTATGCTGTTTTGTTCAATATAAGATGGGGCATTGAATAGACAGGTGTTAATGATTTCGTAAATAGGAATCAAATAAAATTAATACTAATTCCCACTTACGCACCGTAGGCATTGATATATTTGTCTTATTGAGAGAATGAGTTTCCCAATTCTAACTTCTCAGTATGTTTCCGCTATTGTGTTGAGATAGCTCTCTACAACATCTTAAAGCTCATATTAAGTGCATAAAGGCTGTCTTATTCATCTCTCAAAAGATGTGAAAGTCACACAGCTCCAAGTCTGGATTGTACGCTGAATAATTAAATACTTCTCGTTAAAAATGTGCAAGATGTTGTTTGGGTACTCTAGCAGTATGCAGTCATGAAATGTTATGGTTTGAGATTCTGCATGTAGGAAACGAAAAATGCTTTGTTACACTTATATGGAGGGATAATCTGTCATGCCCGCCCTTTTAACTGGCCTTTAACTCAGCCCTAATGGATGCTTTGGACTCTATATTGAGAGATGTTATGACATAGAAGTCTGCAGATATTTCTTCTATAGCTTGTCTGGTCCTTTTGCATAACTATGGGGGATTAAAAATAAATCTTATATATATATATATATATGAGGAAATGCATGCATACATGAACACTAAAGCCAAAAGGGGACAAAGATTGCTTTAGACACTTGCTTTGCACTTCTAAATTCAATATTGTATAAAAAAAACAATCACAGCACTTGTAAGGCAAAAGCATACCTTTCATTCAGACTTCCCAAAAAAAGAAAAAAAAGGAATATATTGTTTTGTATATATAAAACAATATATAATATATATATATATATATATATATATATATATATATATATATACAAAAGAATATGTGTGCCTGTGTATGTGTTTATATATATAGAAGTATTAATCTTTGGTGACACCGTTTACTAATATTTTTTTTAAATATTTAAAATTTAAAATTTAAAATTATTTGAAATTATTTTAATAATTATAATAATAATAAAATTATTTCATTTGATATTATTTTAATAATTATAATAATAATATAATTATTTCATATGAATTATTTTAAAATAAGAAATTTATTTAAAGTTCGGCTTTATAATAACACCTAGTGTTAGGAAACTTCAAAGGAATGATAAATGTGAATGAATACTACAAATATGTTATGTGAAATTTTACTCTTTAATATATTTTAAAAGTTTCAGACAGTTCGAATAACAACATGAAACTAATAATGCGATCTTGAAAATGTTTGCTGAAATATTTTGTAACGGTTATTAATATCATATCAAACTTCTAACCTAAATATTACATTTGAAATAATATATTTATGCTACTATCATTAAATGTTTTGAAATATAAAACAGTTCATTATGCTAAAATAATAGCAATTTAAAATTTATATTATAATTTCATATGTTGTTTAATTGCCTATTTTGTAAGAAAAATAAATTTAATCTATTACATAATGCCACATCATTTAAAAAAGTTTTACAAAACTTCTACCACTTATTTATTAATTTAAAATCTAAGTTAATATTTTTATTTAAAATAAATATTGCAATAAATTAAATTTAGACTTTGTAGTAATTATTAATAATTTATTTAAGTAATATTTAATTAGAATTTAGATTTTTAATTCCTTCAACTATTGCAAATAATAATTATTTTTTATTTGTTAAATTATATGAATAAAAGAAAATATTATTTTTCAGTAAATTTTTATCATAACAAATTAAAAACAAGCGAATTGTATTATTTCATAATAAAAATAATAATAAAAACTCATTAGTACATCCGATAACCGGAATTGAAGATCGGTTAAAATTTTATTTAAATTAAATTATTATTGGAATAAAAACAATTTAAAAGCAGATGATCAATACATCATTACAGAACCTGAAACAAATTCATAGCTGTTAAAAAAAATCCTAAAAATGTGAATTTCATGTGTACTTATTTGCTCATAATCCATTGATTTTGTTGTTTATTTTAAAATTAATAGTTCAAATAATGTACAATTATATGAATAATATTAATACTTGTGTTGATCATTTTAAACGATAGGTTCTTGCTGACTACTCCAACCTTAACTTGTTCTATTTTTTAATCAATTTAAGATTAAATTATAAATTTTATATGAAATAATGCCATTAATAATTCCTTACTTGGAAAGATGACGCTTTCTTCTTGTACATTTTATAAATAATTCTTAAAAATTTTCCATTACTGTTTGTGTTATTCATTTTTAACAATATGTATTTGTTTCTTAACACAACCGATGTGAGTTCATTTCCATCTGTTTCGTAATTATATAAAATTCAATTGCCAATTTTGTAAACAATAATGGGTGTAGTATGTTACGTGAGAATGATGACACTTTTATTTTGTCAATTTTATAAATAATATTTAAAGATATTTCACATATTATTATTTGTGTTGTTCATTTTTAACAATAAGCAATTGGAACCTATCTCAAATAATATACGTTCATTTGTATTTGTTTGTTAATTAGTTTAAGATTCAATTATCAATTTTGTAAATAATAATGGAAGTATTATCTTTTTTCGTGAGAATGATAATACGTCCCTATTATCAATTTTGTAAATATGTTTTTTAAATATCCCATATATGGGGGATATTATTACTTGAGTTGCTCATTTGTAACAATATGTGTTTGTTGTATATCTTAATAAATATGGCGTTAATTTGTATTCAATTTGTTTTTATTTCAAGATTCAATTATTAAATTCGTAAAAAAGTAATTATTTGCAGCCAATATCACATAATATTGCTTTCATTTTCATTTGTTCTATAATTACTTACTTTAAGATAAAAATAACAATTTTGTAAGCAATAATGGAAGTATTATCCTTTTATGTGAGAAAGATAACAGGTCCCTATTATCAATTTTGTCATTTTTTTTTAAATTATCCTATTATATAATGAATATTATTACTTGATTTATTCATTTTAAACAGTATGTATTTGCAGCATATCTTAATAAATGTGACGTTAATTTGTATTCATTTTGTTATTACTTCAGGATTCAATTATTAAATTTGTAAACAATACTTGTAATAATACCTCCATACCTGACAAAGACGTCTTCTCTTTTTGAAACAGCACATTTCATTTTGCTATTTGATTACATAATGTTTCAAGTTCCAGCAAAAAGACCTCCTCTGAACAATTGCACCGACACGAGCATTTCCAAGTTAGCGATAACAAATAGGAAAGAACTTTTTGGAACAAAAGCCCTCTTTGATGTTTTCCCGCCGTGAAGGGTATTGTTTTGGCGAGGGTAATACTTCCGGAGGGGAAGAAGATGAGTTCCTGCGAATGGATGGCACAAACTTCAGACGAGAAGTGGAAATATTTTATCCCACTTTGCTCATTCGAGTTTAAAAGTTCTTATTTTTCCTGCCGTTTCACGCAATGTAACTTGAAAGATAAAGATACTTTAAAAAAGTAATAACTTTCATTCAAACACTGTTTTTTGTTTCTGGGAAAGAAAAAGTGAATTGGTAATAATTCGAATAAATAATTAGAATAACTTGATAAAAGTTTAAAAAAAAATTAATTTGTAAAAAAAAAAAAAAAAAAAAATTATAAAAGTTGCAATATTACTTTAAAGATAAAGATATCTTAAAAAATTAATAACTTTCATTCTAAAACTGGTTTTTATTTCTTTTGAAGGTAAAGGGGAATCGATAATAATTCGAATAAACAACTAGAATAACTTGATAAAAGTTAAGAAAATAATTAATTTGAAGGAATGATAAATATATATAACCGTATTTCTTCTAAGTAAAAAAAAATATTTAAATATTTTTCTTATAAAAGTTGCAATATAACTTTGAAGATAAATATACCTTAAAAAGTAATAATTTTTATTCTTACATTGCTTTTTTTATTTCTGTGAAAGGAAAAGATGAATTGGTAATAATTCTCACTTGATAAAAGTTAGGAAAATAATTAATTTGGTGGAATGATATATATATAACCGTATTTATCTATAAATAAACAAAAATTTAAAAAGTTAAAAAAAAGTTGTGGTTGAAATAATATAAGCATAGTAAATAGATTTATTATTAAAAGAATAAATAGGTTTAATTTGTTACGTGGATATTTTTTTAAATTCAGAATTCTAAATTTTCAAAAGATTGTATTTTTTACTTTAAAGTTATATACAAACATGTTACTATTAAAAAATGCGACATATAAACTAACGTAACATGTAATGTTAAAACTATATCATGTAAGGTTATATGTAAACTGTTAAAAATATATCATGTAAGGTTATATGTAAACTGTTAAAAATATATCATGTAATATTGCATGTAAACTGTTAAAAATATATCATGTAATGTTACATGATTTATATTGTTAAAAATATAATGTTCTTCTAATAAAAATTGTTATCTGAATATTATTAAATTACTCTGAAGTAACTTTAATTATCATTACATAAATACGATTTTATTTTCAGGCAAAAAAGAAATAATTGAAATAAGTACATATCATTTTATATTGCCTATTCTTTAAAAACTTGCAGACCTACACATATTGATTAGTTTAATGCGTTTGCATAAATTTTCGCTTTCATTTTTGGCGTATAAATTACATGAATTCATGTAAATTAAAATGCTCAATTCCTTTTTGTTTTCAATTTTCTTTTCAAAGATAATTTCGATATAAATTTATTCATCAATTCATTCCATTTTTCCACGTTCTTGAATTATTGGTATTAGACGAAAAAGTAGTGAATAATGAATTCTCACCCACTAAAAAGTCCCGCAATAATAAATAGCTATCATTTTCCACTGGACATTCTTTTATTAATCCTATCATTTGACCAATCTTATATTACTGGCTTTCCTAACGATAACCAGAACGTCTTCTATCAAACTGAGTGTCCTAAACAGTCACACGATTGTAACAAGTGAGTGGAATTTGTCTACAAAATTAGCTGTACTACTGAATTGTCATGTATTAGCGAGCATAAAGCAATATGGTTTGGTTTACAAGTCACGAGAATACATATGAGAATATTATAAGTTTGCTTTTGCACAAATATTCATTTTCAAGATTTTATAATTAATTTTTTAGTGTTTTTGCTCTTATATAATTTAATTATTACTCTGTCTTTGTATCTTTCATATAATAACGATTTTTATATATGCTACTATAGCTCTTGCCGCCAACATTTTGATATTAGGGAAAGTCTATTTATCTTCTGTTTTTTGATGCATCTTAAGGGCTTTTAAGAACCTAAATAAATTTATTTTCGATACAACTTTCATTATTCATTTAATGATCTTTTTTGTTCAAAGTTACTATTAAGCACATGAAAATTAATGTTTAGCTTTTGCTATTAAGCCTTAATTATATATAAATCAATCAATTGTGTTTCTGAAATGTTTCCGGTACATTCATTACTGATTCTTAACTTTTCATACAATAAAGATATATATATATATAAATGAAACAATATAAAAATACTTCATCATAATCACCAATAACACGATAGCCCAGAGTGAGCCAAGACATTCCTTTCAAAAAATTTCCATGCATTTCTAAGAGTGGCAATGGTCCGCCAATTCTTATCCTTTAGTACAGCAACATATTTTTCAACTGCATCTATCCATCGTAACATGGATCGTCCTCTTTCTCTTTGATCCTGTGACATTACCAAAACTAGCCATTTTACAAGGTATAAATCATTCATTATATATATATATATATATATATATATAAGCAGCTCAGTTTATACTACTGATCTTAATAAATTTTATAATATATGTTTTATAGCATTTATACATTTCTGCGTTATACCGTCTTCTCCAGCAATCACTACCATTAATAAAAATGCGTACATATATATGCTATGAATGTGAATTTATACGTATTTTCCATTATTCTTCATTGTATTTATTTTTTGGACTTCCTTACTCCATTTAAACATTTGTAGATACTCTCTTGGGACGACAAAAACTTATTATTTAAGGCATTTACTTTTCTAAATAATATATTCAGTTTTGATAAACTCCATGAATGCAAACACTGCAAAATCTTAAACACACCTTTCAAAACGAATTTTGCATTAAAAATCTCCATCTTTTCTTTCGAGGAACCCTACACTTCAATACATTTCTAAATCACCACCATCCCTTTCTATGGAATAACGAACAGTGGCACGTTGGAAAACTATAAACTAGATACCCATGAGAATTTATTAATGCACCCCCATTAATGTACAACATACCTGAAAATGGAGCTCATGTCTCAATGGTCGAATGTAAACACATTTTACATTCTTCCTTCCACGTTCCCACAGCCAAGAAATCCTCGTGCTCTCCGGGACAATCCCCTCAGGGCTTGGGAATGTCAGATTTCATTCAGTTCCCTTTTACCAAAGCCCTACTTTGATCTCTTGGCGTGTCTATACATTGACTTTATTTTCCTCCAGGCCCTCCTCTCTCTTTGAATTCCCTCCTCTCTGTACAGTAAATGGGCGAGGTACATCATTTGTTGCTTCTATTTGGAAAATGGGAATCAAAACAGAAGAGTTAAAAGTGTGTTTGCGTTATTATTTTTTTTTGTTGTTGTTATGAGTAAATATTTATTTGTAAGCTTTATTGATATTGATAAAGTGGTATCATTAACTTTATAAGTAACTAGTATTTGCAAGTATATAATAAATAACTTGAGAATTAAAGAAAAATAAAGTTTAATGAAGTCTGAAAGAAAGAAAATGACGTGTTATATTTTACTTCTTAATTTAATTTATTAGAAATTTGTAATTGTTTTTAAATGTTTTACTTCTTTTTTTTGTGGGCCTGATGGCTGTGTGGCTAACAGTCTCGAACTCGGTAACACCACGTTTTTTTTGTCATGAACTGATTGCAGCTTTCTAATGTTACGTCTTCATTTGTCACAAATGCTTACGGATACAATGTACAAAGCTTTAATCATAAGTAACTAAAATCATAAGTAAATAATAGTTAAATCATAAGTAATTACTTTCCTTTGAAGAGATTTCCATGCATTCATCTGGGTGACAATGGTCCTCCAATTCTTTATCTTTAGTAAAGCAAAATATTTTTCAACTGTGTCTAGCTATCTCAACTTGGGTCATCCTCTCCCGGTTTGTCCCTATGGCTTTGCCAAAACTAACCTCTTTTCAGGGTTTATATCATTCATTCTAAATATATGACCAGACCAGTTTAATCCATTGATCTTAATAAATATTATAATAACTGGGTCTTCATAGCAACTATAAATTTCTGCGCTGTTCCATGTTCTCCAACATTCATTTTCTTTAATAAACTTTAAAAAAATTTAATAAACTTTTTTTTAATCACTTTCTTTGTTTTCCTTCTTATTTTAATCTTGTTTAAGAAATTTGTTATTATTATATTTTTTCTATTTTATTTATAATTCTCTGCATTGTACCGTCTTTTCCAACAATCCCTTTCCGTAATAAAAATACATGCATAAATAAATTATATATACATTTATGTTATGAATGTGAATTTATATGTATTTTCTTCTATTCTTTACTGGATTCATTCTTTGGTCTTCTTTACTCCATTTAAATATTTGTAGATATTTTCTTGGATCGACAAAACCTTATTATTTAAGGCATTCACTTTTCTAAATAATATATTCAGTTTTGATTAATTCCATGAATACAAGCACTGCAAAATGTTAAGCAAACCTTTTCAAAACGAATTTTGCATTAAACATCTCCAACTTTTCTTTTAAGGGACCATATATTTCAATGCATTTCTAAATCACCACCATCCCTTACAATGGAATGATGAACAGTGAAAGGTTCGAAAACTATAAACCAGATATCCATGAGAATTTATTAATGGGAGTACATCATACCTGAAAATGGAGCTCATGACTCAATGATCGAATGTAAACATATTTTGCATTCTGCCTTCCACGTTCCCACAGCCAAGAAATCCTCGCGCCTTCCGGGACAATCCCCTCAGGGCTTGGGAATGTCAGATTTCATTCAGTTCCCTTTTACCAAAGTCCTACTTTGATCTCTCAGCGTGTCTATAGATTGACTTTATTTTCCTCCATGTCCTTCTCTCTCTCAGTGCAGTGAATGGGAGAGGGACATCAGTTGTTGCTGCTGTTTGGAAAATGGGAATCAAAACAGAAGAGTTAAAGTGCGTTTGCATTATTTTTTTTTGTTGTTGTTATGAGTAAATATTTATTTGTAAGGTTTTTTGATATTATTGATGAAGTGGTATTAATAACTTTATGAATAACCAGTATTTACAAGTCTATAATAAATAAACTGAGAATTAAAATCATAAATTTTAACGATATCTAAAAACAATTTATTTTCCTTCTGTTTTTTAATTTTGCTGAAGAAAAGAGATCTGTATAAACTATTGCAATCAATTCCCTTATGTAATCATGCACTCATTTTTACTCATTAAAAACAGGAATATCATTTGATGTAAATCATTTGTTTCAATGAGTTACTTCAGAATAAGTAATTTAGCTGACACTTTCTAAAAAGAGAAAGATTCGAAGAGGTTTAGTCTAGATCATTTGATTTTTAAATATTTTAAATAATCTCTAAATAATTATTGATGAAGTGGTATTATTAAATTGATAAATAACCAGTATTTACAATTCTATAATAAATAAACTGAGAATTAAAAACATAAATTTTAACTATACTTAAAAAAAAGATTATCTATTTATTATAAATAATTGAAATGGCAATTGAAAAAATTACATATAGGTCTATTGATATTATTGATGAAGTAGCATTTATAATTAACCTGAAGTAGCATTTATAATTAAACTGAAGTAGCATTTATAAATAACCATTTAAAATATTCTCAAGGCAGTGAACGGGAGAGTGACATCATTTGTTGCTTCTGTTTGGAAAATGGGAATCAAAACAGAAGAGTTAAAAGTGTGTTTGCCTTATTGTTTTGTTGTTGTTGTTGTTATGAGTAGATATTTATTTCTAAAGTTTATTGATATTATTGATGAAGTGGTATTAATAACTATATAAATAAGCAATATTTGCAAGTATATAATAAATAAACTGAGAATTAAAAAAACAGTAACTGTATTAGCAGTTAAAAAACAGTAATATTATTAGCAGTTAATAAAAAGTGGCAGTATTAACAGTTAAAAAACAGTAACAGTATTGACAGTTAAAAAATAAGAGCAGTATTAAAAAACAGTAAACAGTAAACAATAATTTAACGTGTTCTAAAAGAAAAGTGCTCTTTACCTTCTTATTTTAATTTTGCTTAGGAAATATGTAATTGTTTAAAATTATATTCCTTTTTTTATTTATATGTATATACTTTTTCACTCATGTAACGTGAACTCTTTTTTACTCATTAAAGACAGGGATATTATCTTGTGTAACACCGGCAAAATTTGTTTTGAGAATAGCAGAAAAAAATTATTTTGAGATACATAAAAATTTTAAAAATCTTTATTTGAGAATAGCAAATTTTGTTCACAGTTTCTAAAATGTGAAAGAATAAAAGAGTTCAGTTATAGATTATTTGTTTTTTAAAAAAAATTAAATAATGCGTATATACAGATATATAATAAATAGAATCCCTGTTGAAAAAAATACGTATAGGTTTATTGATATTATTGAGGAAGTGGTATTATTAAATTTATAAATAACTAGCATTTACAATTACATAATAAATCTTCCCCGTATAGTGAATGGGAGAGGAACATCATTTGTTGCTTCTATTTGGAAATTAGGAATCAAAACAGAAGAGTTAAAGTGTGTTTGAGTTATTATTTTTTGTTGTTGTTGTTATGAGTAAATATTTATTTGTAAGGTTTATTTATATTATTGATGAAGTGGTATTATTAACTTTATAAATAACTGTTATTTACAAGTCTATAATAACTAAACTACGAATTAAAAAGTAAAGACATTTACAAGGTCCAAAAGAAAAAAAATATACTATTATTTTAATTTAGCTTACTAAATTTGTAATTATTTTAAATTATCCGTATAAACTTCAATTCACTTAAGTTCTCATGCACTTATTTTTATTCATTAAAACCAGGAATATTATTTGATGTAAAACAGATAAATTTTGTTTAAATGAGTTATTTCAGAATAGCGAATGTTGTTGACACTTTCTAAAATGAGAAATTATCAAAGGGTTATAGTCAAGGCCATTTGAATTTTAAATATTTTAAATAATATCTATATAAAGATATATAATAATGGAATGACAGTTGAAAAAAATTACTCATAAGTTTATTAATATTATTGATGAAGTGGTATTACTAAATTTATAAATAACCAGTATTTACAATTATATAAATTAATTTTTATTATAATAAATAAACTGAGAATTAAAAAAACAGTAACGCTTAAAAGATCAAAAATGCTATTTTCCCTCTTATTTTAATTTTGCTGAAGAAATTTTTAAATATTATATTTGTTCTATTTTAATTATAATTTTTATTTGTCTTCTCCAACAATCACTTTCTTTAATAAACATACATACATTTATAAATTATGTATACATATATGTTATGAATGGGAATTTATATGTATTTTCCTCTATACTTCATTTTATTTCTTCTTTGGACTTCTTTACTCCATTTAAATATTTGTAGATATTCTCTTTTGAGACGACAAAACCTTATTATTTAAGGAATTCACTTTTCTACATAATATATTCAGTTTCGATTAACTCCATGAGTTGCAAACACTGCAAAATCTTAAACAAACCTTTTCAAAACGAATTTTGCATTAAAAATCTCCAACTTTTCTTTCAAGGGACCCTAGATTTCAATGCATTTCTAAATCACCACCATCCCTTACAATGGAATGATGAACAGTGAAAGGTTCGAAAACTATAAACCAGATACCCATGAGAATTCATTAATGGGGGTACAGCATACCTGAAAATGGAGCTCATGACTCAATGGTCGAATGTAAACACATTTTACATTCTGCCTTTCACGTTCCCACAGCCAAGAAATCCTCGTGCTCTCCGGGACAATCCCCTCAGGGCTTGGGAATGTCAGGTTTCATTCAGTTTCCTTTTACCAAAGCCCTACTTTGATCTCTTGGCGTGCCTATAGATTGACTTTATTTTCCTCCAGGTCCTTCTCTCTCTCTGAATTCCCTCTTCTTCGGCGCAGTGAATCTGAGAGGGACATCATTTGTTGCTTCTATTTGGAAAATGGGAATCAAAATAGAAGAGTTAAAGTGTGTTTGCATTATTATATAGTTTTTGTTGTTGCTGTTATGAGTAAATATTTATTTCGTTCTAAGGTTTATTGATATTATTGCTGAAGTGGTATTATTAATTTTATAAATAACTAGTATTTACAAGTCTATAATAGATAAACTGGTAATTAAAAAAATGAAGCTTAACGATGTCTAAAAGGAAAAAAAAAAACGATTGTTCTTTTAATTCTTATTTTAATTTTCCTTCTATTTATAATTTTTTTTATAAACCTATTCGCTTAATTTACTTATGTATATATAATTATTTTAAATTATATTTCTTCTTTTTAACTATCTGTATAGACTTCAATTTACTTATGTAACCGTGCACTCATTTATGCACTATGAAAACAGGTATAATATCTGGCAAAAAACAGACAAAATTTATTTAAATAGTAATTTGAGAATAACGAATTTTGTTCATACTTTCTAAGAAGACAAAGAATGGATTCATTTATAGATAATTTGGTATTTAAAAATTGTAAATAATCTGTATATACAGATATATAATAAAGGGAATGACAGTTGAAAAAATATACTTATAGGTTTATTGATATTTTTAATGAAGTGGTATTGTTAACTTTATAAATAGCGAGTATTTACAAGTATATAATAAATAAAATTAGAATTAAAAAACAACAACGTTTACGAGGTCCAAAAGAAAAGAAAATGCTATTATTTTAATTTAGCTTAATAAATTTGTAATTATTTTAAATTATATTCTTTATTTTTAACTATCTGTATATACTCCATTTCACTTTAGTAACCATGCGTTTATTTTTACTTTATAAAAACAGGAATATTATCTGCTGTAAAACCTGCAAAATCTGTTTCGGTGAGTTATTTGAGAATAGCAAATTTTGTGGACACTTTCTAAAAAGAGAATATCAAAGCGTTTAATTACAGGTAATTTGTTTTTTTTTTTTTAATTTAAATAATCTATATATACAGACATAATAAATGGAATAATATGGAAAATAATCGCGTATAGGTTTATTGATATTATTGAGGAAGTGGTATTATTAACTTTACAAATAACCAATATTTACAAGTCTATAATAAATAAACTGAGATTTAAAAAATAACGTTTAAAGTGGCCTAAAATAAAATGTTACATTCCTTCTTTTTTTTTTAATATTGCTTAAAAAATGTGTAGTTGTTTTAAATATATTGCTTCTTTATAGATTTATTTAATTAATTCACTTATATAATCATGCGCTCATTTTTACTCTATAAAAACAGGAGTATTATTCGATATAAAATAGACAAATTTTGTTTAAATGAGTAATTTAGGAATAGCGAATTTGTTGTAGTCGTTGTCGACTTGTTAAGTCGTAGGCCCGGTCTAGCATGATTGTAGGGCTTTGAGAGTGGGACTGACAAACCTACTCTGTAAAAAGAAAATATATCCTTTCTCGAAATCTGCCAGCAGAGCAGACGGCCTTGGCCCACCATTAGGATGTCGCTCCAATGATGATGAAAATGGTGATGATCTAACAATATCGAATTTTGTTGACATTTTCTAAAAAGTTAAAGAATCAAAATGTTCTTTTATGGATCATTTGGTTTTTAAAAATTTTTAAATAATATGTATAAACTGACATATAATAAATAGAATGACAGGTGAAAAAAATTACTTATAACAGGTTCTGAAAAAATAATGAATTCATCTCTTTGATATTATTATTTTATCAGTTAAACACTTACATAATAAGCTTTCTTTAAATTACTATACATTATGCGACCAATTTACTCAGAATTCAATCAATTCCTTCAATTTTAATTTCAATTCAACTAATTGCATAATGTGCTTTAAAAATTAAATGGATTAATTAAAAATATTAAAACATTAAATGGGAAAAATATACATGTTTTTGAAAGAAAAGTAAATGCGATTTTTTTAAAAGTAAAAATTATGTCTCATGTTTCTACTGCTGAACAAGATCAGTAATCACATAATGACTTCCTCTATGTATTTTAGTCTAATATTTTACCTATTAACTATTCTCTTATAAGCCTTCATGAATTCCATTTTAATAATCTATTAATATATCTGATTGTTCATAAAGCAGGTAGCTTTAATATGAATGAGTTATTTGAGCTAAGCAAACATTGATGATAATTTTAAAATAAGTAATAATAACATAAATGTTTTGTTATATGTTTTGCTCTATTAGTCCCAAAACAACTAAATTTTAAACGGAATTTCTTTTTCGTTTTATAACAGTAAGAAACTAGCTGAATAAATTATTTATTTCTAATTAATAATAAATTAGCTTACAAAACAATTTTTTATATCCACATAATACACATTTAAAATGCTTATAGAGTAATACAGATATTAATATTTAATGTAGAAAATAACTATTTTAGAATGAAAAACAAATATTAAGAATCATATTAGAATAATGAAAAGGACTCACAAAATTGCGGGAAAGCTCAATAAAGAATTCGTCTAGGTTCCAGCATGGCTAGACTTATGCAAATATGCAACATAATGTAATTTGTCCTTGTGAAATAAGTGTAAAATGGAATCAACATTTTAATGATAATTATTGCACACTCCGTACGTTGAGCATGATCAGAATGTTTCCTTCATTTAAATAAAAAAAATAATATATATATGCGTTAATGAGGTGATTATAAATTATAGTGTTGATAAAAAAATTATGGGTAGTAATTAGGTAGTTATAAATTAAAATTATTTAAGATTGTATTTTTTACATGAACAGTTTCTTGAATTTCGATCTCAAAATTATAGTATTTTATTAGATGAAATAAATTATTAAATATTTTAGAACTAAAATATTAAAAAAAAGATATATATAATTATTTATATGCAGTTTGTTTGTAAAATAAACTGCATATAAATAATTATGCGTTGTTAAAAAATTTAAGATTTATTAATATTGTTGAGATAAAAATTCATCTACTAAAAATTCTAAAAAAAATCATCATTTTTTTAGGATTTAAATAAAAAAAATGTGTAAAAATAATTGCATTAACAGTGCACGTAAAATCCACTGCATATTGTATTTTTGAAATTAGAATGAATAAATAAAAATATGAACAAATGGGAAATGGGAAAAATTGCATTTTTTACATGAACAGTTTCTGGAATTTCAATCTCAAAATTATAGTATTTTATTAGATGAAATGTATTATTAAATATTTTAGAACTAAAATATTAAAAAATATATATATATATATAATTATTTATATGCAGTTTGTTTGCAAAATAAACTGTAATTTAGCGTTTTTTAAAATTTTAAGATTTATTAATGTTATTGAGATAAAAATTCATCTACTAAAAATTCTAAAAAAAATCATCATTTTTTTTAGGATGTAAATAAAAAAAATGGGTGATAATAATTGCAATTTATAACAGTGCACGTAAAATCAATTGCATATTGTATTTTTCAAATTAGAATGAATAATTAAAAATATGGAAAAAGTGGGAAAAATATAATACTTTTAAGAAGAAAAACAGTGATTTATTTAAAAATAAAATTGATGTCTCCTATTGTTACCCCTATGATATATTGTTACCCCTTATCGATCAATTACCATTTAAATCACTTCCTCTATTAGCATACAATCTAGTCTAATATTTTACTAATTCAATGTTCTTTCACGTGGCGCATTTTTTTTAACAGTTTAAGTATGCTTTTATCTTATAAAAATAATTTTTAATTTTTCTTCAACTGAGAATTTTAGTGTTGATAGTTTAAAATCCACAACAATTATGTGGAAAAATATTTTAATGTTGTTTAAATTCTAAATAAGTTACATATTATTTTTAAATTATATATATATATATATAGATATATATATTTTATATTACAATTGCAAAACAATGAAATTATTAATTTCTAATTAAAAAAAACCACTTCTATTTATATTTATAATCAAACACACGTCAGACCTAAATATTTTTGTGGCTGTGAATGCACAAATAACGTCATTTATCTGCACATTCATTTTTTAGCTGGGCAGTTGAATGTACATGACGGAAATACTATAAGGTAGTCTGGGATAACAAAACTGGATGCTATGCTAAAATAAAATGCATATATAAACTTTTTTGTTTTAATTTGGGTTTTAATACATGTAAAAAAAAAATTGTTTGTATATGTAAATTTTAAGTAAAATAGCTAGTCAAGCTTTGAAAAGGAATAATACAATATAAACTAGAAATAAATAATTTATGCATGATTTTTAAAAATAAATATATATAAAAAAAATTATATCTTCAAATTAAACAGAGACAAAATGAAAGGTATAATTTTAAAATTTCAAAGAAAAAATGGAATAGCCAAAAGAATTATTCTATCTATATTAAAAGTTCTATTTGTCTCCATATTTGGTCCTCTCTCTTTCCTTACAAATAATTAAACATATGTATTTAAAATTCAAAATATATTTCAATTAAATTTCTTCTAACTGGAAAATGTAAGTTCCAAAATTAATTTTGAAATTTCTAAATAAAGAAATATTTATTTGTTTAGTTTAAAATTATCTTTAGTTTCAATATTTAAATTATATTTTGTACATAACTGAAATGTTCACTCTTTTATTACTAGGAAATGTACATAAATGTTTATTGCTTATTAATTCCTGCATTTAAATACAAATAATAAAATTTTATAATTTGCAAAAAAAAAAAAAAATAAATAAATAAAAAAAAAAAAAAAAAAATAAAAAAAAAAAAAAAAAAATTTTGTTTTATAATTAGAATAACAAAAGCTGCCACATTAAAAAGAGATAAAATATTTGACTATGAATATTAAACACATCAATAATGATGTTTAATATTACATTAAATACCTGAATTATATTCTGAAACACAATAATGAAAACTGCTGAGAACAAAACATTGAAACACATTTATTTTAATAAATAGATATAATAAAAATAATTATTAACATTATTTTCTTATTAATCAGTACAATGCAGTACATATTTTCATGATAATAGATTGCAAAATGTGATATTTCCTATTTTATTAAATATTTTAGATAATATAAAGGACTTACAACTTCAAAGGATAGCATTGTACCTAGACAATATAAATATTATTAACATAGTTCAATTATGTCAAATCACTGTATTGAAAGGAATAAAGCAAAACGCATGAAATTTTACTTATAAATCACATTACGGAAATAGAAAGATTCCAATATGAAAAATAAATCAATTTTTATTTCACAGAATGAGTAATGTTTGAGATTCTTAACTTTATTTTAACGCCTCTGAAAATCATTTATTTCTTTCATTAATTGAAATGACTAGTTATTAAAAGTGATAAATTAAAATATTTTTAATGCATACATCATAAATAAAAACCTAAGAAATACCAGTAAAGGAAATAATACATATCGAACAAAATGACTATTAATAATTCGTGATGTTATCTTGTGTTAGCATGATGACTCTGTCAGCCATCATTTCAGTTCATTTGGGAGAAAGAAACATACTGCCCCATCTTAATTAGATAAAAGTTTGTAAAATGTCGTTTGTCAAAAAGGGAAAGAAATAAGACAATGATTAAAGTGTTGTTAAATAATAGAGTAATTAAGTTGAGTAATTGCCTTTGCGAATTTGGCAGTGTTTCTTTCTGATGGTAATTGTTTCTGAAAATGCAAATATGCAGCAACGAAATTCAATAGAAAAAGAATGAAGAAATATTGGTAATTATTCCACGGAAAATAATGTATTTTGTAAGTAAATAAATTAAAATTCTATCAATGATTCATTGATTGTAATTGGGACCTTTGAATTCTTCTAAAACCCGCAGTGTTATTAAATTAACCATTTATTAGGTTTGAAACTGAACAAATAAAGGGAACTGCTGCCATTGAATTAAAACAAATAACCTGAAAATTATTTTAAATAAGTCGTTGAAAAAAGAAAAGAAAATTGTGTGTTCACAAAATTGGATAAATGGTATTTTCATCACATTTAATTAGCAATTCTTAAATGTGTACTTAAATCTTTGGTAATATCATCATTTAAATACTAGAAGTGTGCCCCTTATAAGAGGATTTTGAAAAGGTACTTAAAACTTACAGAAATTTGAAGCAATTCACTTAAATGAAAATTATTGTAGTTCCCTACTTAAAAGCTAATAACAACGAAAAAAAAAAGACATTTTTATGAGGAATAAAAGAAATGTTTTATTATGTAGTGAATAAATTGTAATAATTATTTCTCGTCTCATGTTTTGATTTAGATTTCATGCCTTAATTTCTTTCAAATGCTAAAAATTAAAATAAATAAAATTAAAGAATGAATTGCTTTTATTAAACATAAAAATCTAATGAAATATTTGTCAATTAATTGTTTAATTAATATATGCATCTAATGTCCCTGCACACTTTAAAAATATAGGTTAATATATTTTATAAACTTAAATTTCATGCCTTAAACTCATTCAAATACTAAAAATTTAAAATAAATTAAATTAAAGAAAGCATTGCTTATATTAAGCATAAAAATAAAATTAAATATTTGTAAATGAATTGTTTAATTAATATGTGTGGTTAATGTCCATTCACACTTTAAAAAATATATTTTAATTGTTATTGATTTAGATTGCATGCCCCAAACAATACTAAAAATTAAAATAAGAAAATAAAGAAAGCATTGCTTTTATTAAGCATAAAAATCAAATTAAATTTCAAGGAATTGATTAATTAGTATGTGTAGTTAATGTCCATTGCACACTGAAGAAAAAATATATGTTATATAACCCGTAGAAATTATTAAAAAATCTTTTTTTTTTCATATTTACGAATTTCATTGAAATATATGTTAAAAATATTTGTAATTATGCGCACTAAATTATATTTCTTACTCATAATTTTATCTCTTATGTTTATGTGTTACGCCATATTATCTAAATGATTTATTATGTAGTGCATGAATTGTAATAATTACTTCTTGACACAAGTTTTGATTTAGATTTCATGCCTTAATCTTTTTCAAATACTGAAAATTAAAATAAATAAAATTAAAGAAAGCATTGCTTTTATTAAGCATGTAAACATCTAATTAAATATTTGTCAATGAATTGTTTAACTCGTATGTGTAATTAATTTCAATCCCCACTTTAATGTCCATGCCCACTAAATATATGTTATTTAACCTGTAGAAATGTTTAAAATAATCATTTATATTTCATCATATGTATGAATTTTAGTGCAATATATGTTAAAAATATTTATAAACATGTGCACTAAAGTATAATTCTTCTTCATAATTTTATTTATTATGTTTATGTTTTATGTTATGCTATTTAAATGCTTTATTATGCAGTAAATGAATTGTAGTAATTATTTTTCGTCACACGTTTTGATTTAGATTTCATGCCTTAATCTCTTTCAAGTACTAAAAATTAAATTAAATAAAATTAAAAAAAGTATTGCCTTTATTAATCATGAAAACATCTAGTGAAATATTTGTCAATGAATTGTTTAATTAGTATATGTAGAATTAGCCCATGCACACTTAAAAAAAATATATGTTATATAATCTGTAGAAATGTCTAAAATGTTTTTCATCAAATTTATAAATTTGAGTGCAATACATGTTAAAATATTTGTAAATATGTGCATTAAATTATATTTATCTTTCATAATTTTATCTGTACATAATTTCAAAATCTTCATTTATATTTGAAATTTTGCATTGTAAAAGTTTAAACATAAATGTTTCAATTGTCTAAAGGAAATTTGTAGGAAATACTTTTCATCATTTTTATGAATTTTAATGCAGTATTTGTTAAAAATAATTATAAACATGTCACTAAATTATATTTCTTGTTCATACTTTTATCTGTATATAATTTCAAAATCTTCATTTACATATGAAACTGTGCATTGTAAAATTCTGAACGTGTATGCTACATTTGTCTAAAGACGATTTGTAGGAAATACTAGTCAGCTTTTAAATTTAAATGATATAATGTATGTGTCTTGTATATCAATTATGTATATGTAATTTTGTTGAAACTGAGTTACAGTAAATAAATGGACTCTGTTGAATATTAACTTGACAAAAAATTGCTGTTGGAGAAATTTCATCTAAAAATTACAGTTAAATCAAATTAACTTAATAATATAACTTTTTTGTAATAATTATAACTTAATAACTGGCAATTCAATAATTGACATTTGCATTCCTCTATTAGAAATTAACTCCTTATTTTTCTTGACTCATTTTAGTGAAATGTCATCTAAGATTTACTGGCAAATCAAGTTAACTTAATAATAAAACTTTTTTTTTAATAAAGCATAATAATTATAACTTCATAATTGTCAACTCAATAATTGAAATTTGAATTCTTTTATTATAATTTAGCATCTTATTTGTCTAAAAACTTTTTAGTAAACTTTCATCTAAGTTTTACTGAGGAATCAAGTTAAGTTAATAAAACAACTTTTTTTATAATGCAAAATAATTATAAGTTAATAATTGACAACTAAATAATAGGTATTTGCATTCTTTTATTCTAGTTTAGCTTCTTAATTTTCTAGAAACGTTTAAGTCAAATTTCATATAAGATTTACTGGAAAATCAAGTTAACTTAATTCAATTTTTTTTAATAAAGCATAATAATTAATAATAATAGAATTAATCCACAATAATAGACATTTGCATACTTCTATTATAATTTAACTTCTTATTTCCTTTCTAAAAACTTCTACCTATATATCATTTTACATGTTATTTGCTGTATTTATATTGAAGTTCTCTTTAATATATCTATTATTCATTTTAAAACAAAATAGTAGCGAATATTAAACTTTAGTCCTGTTGGTTAATTAAAATATTTATGCACATATTTTAAATTTCAATTCTTATTCAGAATAATTTATAACAAGAATAAATGGAAGTATATTATTTAATAATTTCTAAGTAGGTACTAATTGTTAGCTAAAGAGCAATAGCGAGTAACTTACATTAAACAAATTAGCTACTTGCATGTATCAGTTATTAGAATGGCAAAATATTTTGCAAAAGTGAATTAAATATTAAAGTACCTTAGTTGCAAATTCGACTGTAATTCTGCGAATAGTCAGTGTTAATTAAACAATAATGCAAGGATGATACAACTTGGAAAAGCATTCATTTGTAGTCCTTTGAATAACTTGTAAAATTTTAAAATGTTGGTGGTTCTAAGTGTGATAAATTAATTGTAGCATTAATATCATTATGAAAGAGGTGCATTTAGTATTAATAAATGCCAATTTTCCTTTTTTTATATTTGATTAATTTATCTGAGTTTTATAAAATTAAATATTGGTCCAATCATTTATGATAAGTATGGTATAGATAAATAAATAATAATTAAAAAAGAAATATTAGAAATAGCCACTTTTACTCTGTATTTAAAATTATTGTTATGTGTATTTTTTCCAAATTTAATTTTACTTTTTGTGAAATAATTTGTTTCATAAATATTGTATTAATAATTAATTTTTCATATAAATTAACTAATGCTAAATAAATAATGTGGGTATTAATGCTAAATAATAATGATAAATAATAAGTTTTTGGTATGAGTAAAAATAAATATATTTATTTTTTTTATGGTTAATATGATATTTTTGTAATTGTTAACAAAAAAGGCATTTAATGTACTAGTTAAATTTATTGATAAAATTTAATAGGTTAATTAATTATTAATTGTATGAAATTTAAAATAAGGTTTCTATTTTTTTTTTTTATATTTTAAGAATACTTAGGTTTTTGTAAGGAATTTTCATTCTTTTTAAATCAGATGCTTTTCTTTATCTTTGACTTAGATTATATGTTAATTACGTGTAAATATTAATACTTAAATATTTTCTTTTTTATTATACCTGACAATTGAGATATTCATAGAATTCATTATACAATAAAACTGAATAATTTTTTTAAATATGTTCTTGCACATGATTTAAGTTTTAGACATATTTATTTTGAAGGAAAATGACACGTGTGCTCATCCAGTTTTTGTAAAATAATTATAATTCTGAAAAATTGCATTTTACTAAGTTTTTAACGTGTAGTAAATTTATTTTAGAATAAAGATTGCATTAAGTTAAATACACTCATGTCCATAAATTAAGGATAATTCAGAATCACACAGAAATTGAACTCTAAAATAAAAATTTCACCTGTAGAATTTTCACACACATCTTGAAGAAGAATATGCAAATTACAGGAAACCACCAGATGGCGCGGATAGTACGTCACAATGACGAGAGTGCAAAAGAGGGGTATATAAGAAATGGTGGCGAAGAAGTAAAATTGTTCACAGGCGCTTTAAAAGCCTTTCAGTGCAATAGTCGCATAGTTATGGGACAAAGGAAGCATTTGGATGATTTTTTACGTGGTAGAATTATCGGACGTCTGGAATGTGGACGTACCCAGCTGGAAGTATCCGAGGAACTTGGAATCGCCCAGAGTGTCATCTCCAGGCTTTGACAACGATTCCAAGATGATGGTAATGTGAGTAGATGTTACACCACAGGTCGCCCCCGAGTTACAACGCCGAATGAAGACCGGTATTTAGCAGTTACTGCCAAAAGAAACAGACGGAGCACAGCATCAGACCTGTCTCGTCAGCTACCGGTACGACAGTTTCAAGGCAGACCGTGTACAGACGCTTAGGGCACATTGGTCTATATGCTCGTAGGCCTGTCAGATGTGTTCCACTTATCGCAACTCACTGTCGCCTGCGATTAACCTGGAATAGAGAGCATGCATTGTGGACACCGCAACAGTGATCTGGTGTGATGTTTTCCGACGAGTCCAGGTTTAGTTTGCAGTCAGATTCTCGCCGGAGTTTCATATGGAGAGCGCCAGGTACCCGTTACCACCAAGAGAACACGATTGAACGACACCGTTACGGTGGTGCAGGATGGCTCGTTTGGGGAGGAATTCTTCTTGGTTCCAGAACTGACCTGCATGTTCAGCGTGTAACGATGACAGGCCACATCTTTCGAGATGTCATTCTGGAACAAATGTAAGTTTGTTTCGGGGCGCCATGGGTGCTGAATTTCTGTTTATTGATGACAACGCCCGTCCTCACCGTGCAAACATTGTAGACGAATGCCTTCAATTGGAGGTTATCACCCGTATGGATTGGCCAGCATCCTCACCGGACATGAATCCAATAGAGCATGTGTGGGATATGCTTGGCCGACGAATTGCAGCCCGTCAACCTCCTCCCGCCTGTCAACCGGAACTTCGGAGGGCATTGCTTGATGAGTGGTGTAATATTCCCCAAGATCAGATTGATAATTTGATACTCAGCTTGCCTAGGTATTATAAGGCCTGTATTGCATCGTCCGGGAGACATACGCCATATTAACCATCATACTAACCATGTTATACTGTTTTTTGTAAATAGGTTCTTTTTTGAAATTTGCTCCAGGGAGTAAAAATCGCAATTTTTATTAATTTTGTCAAACATGTAGCATCTTTTTTGCTCTTTACCTTTTGTTTAATAAATAGACTTTACAAATAAGTCAAATTTGTTTTGCTTCTGTGTCTTTCTTTGCCTGAACTTCATTATCCTTAATTTATGGACATGAGTGTATACACAGTTTCATAAAATCAAAAGTCATCAAATAATCTTTCCAATGAATCAGACAATTATTAAAAAAATTTCCTAATATAAAAGTACAATTTACTTTGCAATGCCAATGTCAATGTCCTTTATGTCAATTTGCTAAATTAAATCTTCATTTCAGTTATTGCAGCAGCGAAGTAGATTTTGATTGAAAACATGATACCCAATAGATTTATGATTAAATAAAGTGTAACTAAAAATATTTTAATGCTAATTATGTAATTCTGATCTTACTTATAATTGTAAAAGGCATGCATGATATCAATGCAGTTAATACTTATCTTTAAAAAATGGATGTTAACAATATGGTTCATTGTTATCTTTGTAAATGATAAGAATAATACCAATTCAGTTGATTCTTTTAGTTGTAAAAGGCTGAAATGATGAAAATCCAGATTATTGTTAATTTTGTAAAACGTTTAGTGAATACCAATCCAATTGATTCGTATCTTTACAAAAGGTATGGATGATGCCAAAGCAATTTTTTTTGTAAATTGTATAGATGATAATAGTCCATTCCGGTGCATTCTTACCATTGTAAATGGCATGGATAATACCAGTCCAGTTCCTTCTTTTAGTTGTAAAAAGCTGAAATGATGTCAAGCCAGTGTATTCTTATCTTTGTAAAAGGTTTAGTGAATACCAATCCAAATGATTCTTATCTTTGTAAAAGTTATGGTAGATGCCGAACCAATTTGTTCTTTTTTTGTAAATAACATAGATGATAATAGTCCATTGAGGTGCATTTTTACCATTGTAAATAGCATGGATGATGCCAATCCAATTGATTCTTAACTTTACAAAAGATATGTTTGATGCCAAACAAATTGATTATTTTCCTTGTAATTAATATAGATGATAATATACCGGAGCATTCTTGTCATTATAAATGGCAAGGCTATTTCCAATCCAATTCATTCTTATCTATGTATAAAAACATGACTGATACCAATTCAAATTAGAATGAACATTCATTCAAGATTATTTCATATAGTGCAATTCGAAGGAGTTGTATTTCAGCTTACCAGTGTCCTCTAATCAAATTTCAGTTTAAATTTTTCACACAGAATCAATCATTAAATATTTAGAGATCCAGCAATTTTCAACACTGATTTTGTCTTTTACTTTAAATTAACAAGATACAAACAAATAAAACATTATTTTGAATAGGTACCTCACTATATGAAACAAATTTAGAAATCTCCATGTTAAACAAATGCTTTCAAAACAATTAACACATTTTAGATTTACCCTTGTCCAATTTGCACTATTTCAGCTGAAACCTCCCAATTGATTTAAATGATATGTAAATATTGAAGCCAGTTCAAAATTTGAACATTTAGTTCAAAGCTTTGAACCGAATGTATTCCATTTCCAAATGTGTTCCATTTCTAAAGGAAGGAAGTGCATAATATCCGTTTTCTAGATGCAACTTGCTCGCAGATCTTTGGTTGGTTACAGACAGTATTATCTTCCGATTTATGTGGCTTTGTCCACTGCA